>JAIQCU010000442.1:0-49797 GCA_022114935.1 Leptestheria dahalacensis | reverse complement strand
TAGATAGATACATACATAGCTAAACTAATATATAAATGGATAGACAGACAGATGAGGGAGTTTAATTAATTAGTTTAATTAATTTTACAGGAGAGAAAAGTTTATAGATAGATTAATTAATGGACGGATAGATGGATGGATAGACAATAGATGGGAAGATAGGAAGGAGACAAAAATAACACGTTGATCGATAGATGTAACGGTCGACAGACAGATAGATAGATACATATGGAGAGATAGACAGAAAGAATTGATGGATAGATGGATGGTTGGATGGTAAAAACACAGGTACAGATAGAAAGGATAGATAGATAGATAAATAGATAGACAGATAGATAGACAGACCGATAGATAAACATATGTTTCTATCCTATGTATGTAAATGTATTTCAAATTCAAAAAATTATTTATTCTAAGTTATCACTTAATATTCTTGTTGATTTTTGTTCATTTTTCCCCCTTGGGAAAAAAAGTTGGTTTGGGAAATAATTTTCTAGAATTTTTGGCAGCCTGTTGTCAAAGCCATAAAAGGTTTTGGGTGTCGCTTCGTGACACCGCCTCATCATGGCCAATCATATATAAAAGAGAAGAGAAATAGAATAAAATGAAATAAAACAAAAGGGGGAGCTAGGAAAAAAAGGAACAAATTCCAAATTTGTCAATCGCAATTGATGGTCGTAAAAGTTTATTGATTAAAGGGGGGCAATTTGTATTTCTTTTTTCGGTTAGACTTCTTATGTGTTTACGTTTCTGGATTATTTATTATTCTTTATTGGTATTATATATTAAAATATCATAGTATTAAGATATATTGTATGCATTATTATGCAATATATAGTATTTTACGATCAGTTTTTAAAATCTTTGAAACGGGAATTGCGATCCGTTAAAGATCTTGAATCTTCGAACTAGATAGGTAGATATATAAAAAGATGGACAGTTAGATAGATAGATAAATAAATAGACAGATAGGTATATAAATAGATATATAGATAGATATATAGATAGATATATAGATAGACAAATAAGATAGATATATAGATAGACAGATAAGATAGATAGATAGATAGATAGATATTCACATATAGGTAGATAGATAAATAGATAAATACATATATAGATAGATGGAAAGGTAGCTAACGCCCAAGAATATGTTTAATTAATTTAATGCAATCTTAATTAATCAATTGTAATCGTAATAATTCTTAATTTAAATGTTAATATTTTTAAAACTCAAACTCTTGATTCCCACCCAGTTTGAATGTAGAAGTAAGAGAGGACAAAAAAGTAATAATCACTCGTGTCAGACGACTGAATTATACGAGTCATGATTCCAATCAGTGTTTAGGAAGAGAAGGGGGGAATAATAAGAGCGTTTTTCTAATAGCGTCGTCTGGATAATAGGCCAGCTTATTTATTTACTCTTGGAGCAGAGTGTTAAGAGTCGTTAGTTAAGAGGCACAGGTCAGCACAGAGGTTAATTGACCCTTGCTGTTTCATATCTTTCACTATAGCCTCTCTCTCTCTCTCTCTCTTCCTCTCTGTCTCTCTCTATCTATCTATCTTTCTATCGTTCATAGTTTTTTTAAATCATTGTTACCTTTTGTTCTGTATGTTCCGGATAGAGCAGAGAAGAGAGCTGGATGAAGTAGTACGAAGGTAAATAGTTATAGCTATATGCATAGGTAGATAGATAGACAGATAAGTAGATAGATAGGTAAGGTAGGTAGGTAGGTAAAGAGATAAAAAGATGGGTAGAGAGATAATATTGGCAAATAGATAGATAGATATAGATATGTAGATAAATAGATAGATAGACAGATAGATAGATAGATGGATGGATGGATAGATAGATATATAGATAGTAGATAGATACATAGATTAGATAGATATATAGATGGATAGATAGATAGATAGAAAGATAGACGGATAGATAGACAGATAAATATAGACAAACAGACAGATAAATAGATAGATAGACAGATGGATAGATAGATAGATAGACAGACAGATAGATAGACAGATAGATAGATAGACAGATAGACAGAAAGATAGATAAATAGATCGGCAGATAGACATATAGTCAGATAGACAAACAGATAGATAGACAGATAGATAAATAGACAGATAGATAGATAGACATATAGGCAGATAGACAGATATGTAGATAGATAGATAGATAAACAGATAGACAGATAGTTGGATAGAGAGAGAGAGGAAGAAGTAGAAAGCGAGGGTCACACACCTGCTCTAAGCCACACCACAGCAGATTGGAAATTAATTCTCCCCTTTTATTTATAATAACAAGTGGAGAGGTGAGAGAGATAATAGTTTACGACGGTTAGACGCAATAAGTGTCATCAAGCGCGTGAGTGCCGGCTGTTAGTCATTTTTAATTCTCTCTTTTATATTTTCCCTGAATAATTAATTCTAATTTTTTTAAAAAGTCATCTTTTAAAAGCTCCTTCTTCATCTATACCTATACACTTGGCTATTTGGCGCCATTTTGGGTACATGGAGGCGCCATAAACGTCGTAATTGTTGGCCTAGCCGTTTTCTATCTAAACCCAAATATCCGTTCGTGGCGTTTAATTAACATAACATATATTTCATTCTTTATTTTTATTTTTCAATCGGTTAATTATAGGGAGGTAATTCAATTAGGGCACAAGATGGCGGCGCTTCCCTGCCGGTTACAGCCTCGGGCGATCGGGTGGGCAAAATGGCGGCCCGCCGCCCCCCGTCTGTTTTTATTTCTTATTTTCTTACTTTTGAATGTTATTGGTGATTTTTATTGTTTTTACTTATTTGTTTCACTTTTGTGCCCCTGGGGCTGAAAAAAAATAAGTTTTCGCTGCTTGTTTTTCAAAAGACGAGGAGTTTGTCTCCATTGTTCTTTGGAAAGGAGAAATTTCGCTGTCTCATTGAAGAAACGGCAGCTAATCTAGCGGCGGCAGCAAGCAGCAGCTCTCCTTTTGATCAAGATAATTAATCAAATTTGGAAGTTTCATTCTTGTTGTATAGTCTTTTTGAAAAGACATTGTGCAAAAGCGGTTGTGGTGTATAAGGTTTATGTGCGATTCCGGTATTCGGTAGGAGTATGAATGACTCTCGGAGAATCTTAGTGAATCTTGTAGAGACTGTTCAAGAATCTGTAAGAATCTGTATCAAGAATCGAAGTTGGACTGGGGGTGAATCTCAATGTTTCCAGGATTTACTGACGGTATGTTTAGTGACTCTGATTCTGTTACTGATATATACCCAAAGTTCAGTCATAGGTAGATAGGTAGATATTTAGATAGATGGATAGATAGGTAGATAGGTACATTGGATAGATAGAGGTTGATTGAGGTAAATAGAGATAGATAGAAAGATAATAGATACAAAGGGATACTTAAATAGATAGTTAGATAGATAGATAATAAGCAGATAGACAGGTAGTTAACCAGTTAGATAGATAGATGGAAAGTTAATTAAAGAGACAGATAGACAGACCTACAGAGTAAAATACCTTCAAAGATAGATAACCAGTTAGATAAATAGGTAGATAGATAGATAAAGAGAGAGATAGACGGACCGACAAAGTAAATACCTGTATAGATAGATGGATAGGTAAACAGATATGGATAGGTAGATACATAGACGGATAGATAGTTATATAAATAGAAAGAGACAGACAGACGGATAGATAGACAGATAGTTAGGTAGATAGATAAAGAAACAGATAGACAGATAGATAGATAAATAGATGGGTAAATATTTAAAAAGACAGAGAAAGACAGACAGATAGACGGATAGATAATTAACCCGTTAGATAGATAGAAACAGATAGACAGACCGGCAGAGTACATGCCTTCACATAGATAAATGGATAGGCAAACAGATGTGGATATATGGATAGATAGATAGATAGATAGATAGATAGATAGATAGATAGATAGATAGATAGATAGATAGATAGATAGATAGATAGATAGATAGATAGATAGATAGATAGATAGATAGATAGATAGACAGATAGATAGACAATAAAGCGACAGATAAACGGACCGACAGAGTACATACGTGTATAGATAGATGGATAGGCAAACAGATGTTAATATGTGGATAGATAAATAGTCAGATAGTTAGATAGATAGACAGTTAGATAGATAGACAGATAGTGAAATAAAGAGACAGATAAACGGACCGACAGAGTACATGCCTTCATATTGATAGATGGATAGGCAATTCAACAGTCTATGGATATATGGATCGACAGATAGACAAATAGTTAGCTAGGTAGATACATAGACGAGACTGCGACAGTTCGAAAGGTATAGATAGATATAAGTACAGTACAGCCAGAATGTTTGAATTTGGTCATTTTGATATAATTCTCTCAGAAACAGACATCAACAAAATCCAGAATCCCATAGGAAAATTCCCGGGTTAAATAAAGGATCTCGACCAACTGGTTACACATTCATACATTATCTATGCAAATTGGGATTCTGGGGGGAAAGTGGGCGGGTCCGTGTTAGACGGGCGCGACACGCCCACTGCCCTCCTCCTTGTCCCTTCAGAATTTTTTCTTCTTATTTATTTATTTATCTGTCTCTTCTTGCCTCTTTCTTTCTTATTCCCTTTTTTTCTTATTTCTATTTATTTTTTTTCTCCTCCTTCTTCTGGCTTTCTGTCCGAGCGCGCCACAACCCGTAATTAAGTCGACCATTTTCCTTTTCAATTTTCCACTGGCTTTTTGGCCCCCGTTTAAATGCTCGTCATTAGGGAATTAATTTGAAATATGGGTCTGGCGCATATTCCGCATTTTTTCCCTCTTTTTTTTAAGACTCCAGATTTTAATTTCATCTTTTTTAATTAACAATTTAAGGATTGAGGTATATAATTAACTCTGATGAATAAATATTTGAAATTAAAAGTTGTTAAAACAGAGTTGGGGGAAAAATGGGTTCCGGAAGTTGTAGAAGGTCCTCCATATTATTCAAATGACCATTTCTCCTTCCCTTATTTTTTTTTAAATTCGAAATTTTAAAATTTACCTTGAATAAATTACCCAGGAGTAAATTATAATTATTATTGTTATTAAATATTCCGGGGGAAGAAAAATTCGGGAAGCCATTTGCATGGAATCGATAGCATACAGAAGGAATTCCTCTCACACAAAGTTAATTGTTAATGAAATTTCCCAATTGATGGATCATCGGGTGGCTGGAAGATTTTTCCGAGGACCCGGGCGATGATTAATTTGGCCACTTTTAATTTCATTGCGCACGTGAGAGGCCCACGGGGTGACGTGAAAAATCATGGCTCCAAATGAATTCGAAACTGATTAGCATTTTCCAGAAGCAAATAACATCAGTGGCCAGGAGGAAAAGAGCAAAAAGGCATAAAGGCAATTTCCTCCTTGTCTTCGAGTGGGGACGAGAAAGACGCGAGTCGCCGGCCGCTGGTGGTTCCTCACGGCCAGCGACCGATACCGAAGACGGGTCATCGACTTGCTTCCCAAATGAGCTGCTTGATGGATTGCTCGCCCAAGTCTTTCTTGTGGTTTCTTATGGAACTGTGAAACTTTCATAAGTCACTCGCCCTGGCTGCAAGAATTTCTTCCAGAGTATACCACACAGCCCCTCATCACTTGAGGGGGGGGGGGGTTCGCAACCCTCATAACGTTTTTTTATTTATCATTAATTGAGAACATGTTAAGTGTTTCAATTTATGTTAAACTCTCTAAAGATGGACTCGCGAGTTCGATAACTTGATAGAAAAAAAGGAATAGGTTACGATAGATATACATATGGACGAATGAATGGATGGGTGCAAAGATGGATGGATGGATGGATGGATAGACAAAGAGACAGATAGACTGATATACAGAGCTGGATGGGTAGATGGATAAAAAGGCAGACAAGCAGGCAAACAAACAGATAGATAGATAGACAGACAGACAGACAGGAAGCAAGATAGATAGATAGATAGACAGATAGATGGGTAGATAGATAGAGAGACAGACAGGAAGAGAGAAAGATAGATAGTTAGATAGATAGCTAGATAATAGACAAACAGACAGACAGGCAAAGAAACATATAGATATATAGATAGGGAATAGAGAGACAGATAGACTAACAGATAGATAGAAAGACAGACAGACAGATTAGATAGATAGACAGACAAACACATAAACATACAGATAGCTATAGCTAGCTACAGATAGACATGTAGAAGGATAGAGAGACAGACAGACAGACAAGCAGATAGACAGATAGAAAAATATTTTGCTAGATAGATAGACAGGCAGGCAGACAGGCAGACAGAATAGTTAAATAGACAGACGGACAGACAGACCGGAAGAAAGATAGATCAACCAACAATTAAAGAACTAGCACATCACCAGGTAGATAAATAGACAAGTTAGACACAGTCGAGTAGATAAATAATTCATAAAAATTCAAACACAATATAAAACAGAGTTCATCTGTAGACTGAAACGTACAGATGGACGTCATACGGTCGTACCGTCAGTATCTTGTCACTTGAATCTACACTCACGCATCAGACAACTTACAACTATCACTGTTTTAACCACAAAATAAATTATTATCAACTATATAAATAAATAATAAATTTACCAATTATTCAATATAAAGTCAATTATAAACTGCATAGCACAAACAGTACAGTAAGAATAACAATGCTCCGATATTTGACCAATCTGAATATTTCTATGCCCCCCATACAATGTGTACGTTTTTTTTAATCTCTAGGTCAAAATACAAAATTAAGGTTAACGAGAAAAGGTTAAGGACTATAAGGGGGGCAAGAAGATAACGAGATAGATAGCTAGAGAGAGAGATAGAAAGAGGAAAGGCTGCTTTCTTAATGAGTTAACTGCTCGAACAAAATGGCTGCGCGGTTGGTTTTTAATGGGCAGAAGACATAGCATAGGACACGAGTGTGCGCGTGTTAAAGGAGAGCTGATTTTCCTTCTTGCCTCTTTCTGTCCAGAGTCAATCGTTCATGTTTGCATGCCACCGCCAAGATGAACGATTCCCTCCTATGAGATGTTGCATCATCCATCAACACGTATTTCCACTTGAAGCTTCTGAAATGCACACCATACTCCGTGGCCGCCTCCGGGCAGGCGCGTCCAGAATTTGTCCGGATAATTAATTCACCCACCCATTTAGAAAATAAAAATGTTAATAGATTTACCCGAAAGAAAAACGATTTGAAAATTAGAAATTTTTTTGAAAGAGTTTGAAGCGAATGCTTGGTATTCAGTCAAGATCTTTAGCTAGGGCTATTAAGCTAATGAGGTAATGTAGATGGGTTTTTGCATAGTTCTATAAGTGTAAATGTAGTTGTAGGATAGAAAGATAGACGGGTATGAATAGATAGATTAACAGAAGGTAAACAGGCTGGTAGAGATGTATATAGATACACTACGTAGATAGATATATGAACAAGTTGGATAAATGGATAGATAAGGAGATAGACAGAGGAATATACTGATAGTTAGGTAGGCAGATAAAAGATAGACGAGCTTGTAAATAGATAGATAGATAGGTAGATGGAGAAAGAAAAAAAAGAACGATAGAGATAGATAGAGAACGAAAGATAGATAGACAGATAGATAGACAGATAGATGGATAAATACATAGACAGATAGATAGATAGACAGATAGATTGATAGACATAACAGACAGACATATATAGACAGATAGATAGATAGACAGACAGATAGATGGATAAATACATAGATAGATAGATAGATAGATAGACAGACAGTTAGATAGGCAGTTAGATAGACAAATAGATAGACATAACAAACAGACATATAGGCAGACAGACAGACAGATAGATAGAAAGATAAATAGAGACGTAGATAGGTAAGCAGGTAGAGAGAATGGTAGCTAGGCAGGTAGGTGGTTAGATAAGTAGATAGATAGGTAGATAGAAAGACAGGTACAAAGAAACTACTAGTCATATACGAAAGTATTGCTAAATACATTATAAGTTATAACTAACAATTACAGTAACTTAAGCAAGATACCATAACCACAAGTACAATTTGCTTCGTCACAAATTAACAAACTCGCGTAGCAACTTATTTAATCAAGCAGGAAAAAAATGTATTTATCAAAGTAACAACAAACTATATACTTAAATTTGTAACTGTCAAAAAGGTTAATTCGTAAACACTCCATATAACTGAATTGGCAAACTCGAATTGGGTTCTTTCTAGTGTTTTGGTTGGCAGTGCGTGGCAGCTGGGTTGTCTGCGCTGAGGGGCAGGGACCCGGTGCAGTCATGAAATAAATTGAAACTGTCCATCAGGCTAATGAAATAGACATTCACCAGCACCGACCTACACCTCAAAGCAACGCACGATCCAACAGCGACAACTCGATCAGCTCATTAGCAAACTCCCCTCCTCCCAAAACCAACTGAAACTGCCATCACAACGCGACACAACAACACAGCGAACACAGCAAGTAGCAGTGGATCTACAACTTTAATATCGATGCCATTGTCAGCCATTTCAAGCAGAGTAGTCACTCAAAGTTAGATAGTAAGACTGATTAGCGACGATGGTTTGACTGGAACCCAAAACTGTACATTGATTCTTTGGGTACTTGGATTTAGCTATCTTAGCTAGCTGTAGGGATCGAGTTAGCTATCCCAACTATCGTCACTTGAATGGCTACTATCTGGTTTTTCTATCAAACTTGCTTACGAGCCCTCTCTATGTATCGCTGGTTGGTTATAGTTAGCTAAGTAGTAATATAATAATATATAACATAGTAAGTAGTAGTAGTAGTAGTAGTAGTAGTAGTCGTAGTAGTAGTAGTATACTAGTAGTAGTAGTTGCTGTTGTTGCCGCTGTTGCTTTTGTACAAGTGAATAGCAATAGTAGTGGTAGTGACAGTAGCAGCAGTAGTAGAAGTAGCAACAGTTATAGTAATATTAGGAGTAGCAACATTAGTAGTAAGTTAATTGCCGTTCGTTTCCAAGTTACAGAAAGTCAAGTAGTAAATTGCTGCTTAACCATATAACTACTGGTTAGCAGGTTAGTAAGAAGAACTGCTCAGGCCAGTGAACAAGCTTAGTTAGAACTTAAGTCAGTTAGCATCGTAGTAGCTACACCGAAATCATATGTTTGATATTGTACTAACCAAAGTTCATGAACTATGGGAGTAGTTTTCCTAACTAGTTGAATTACTAGCTTAGCTTCTTACTTAACTGTTGCGTAACCGTTAGCCAGGTAGGAACATCAACAAGCTTATAGTTACAAGTTAAGTCAATTAGCAACTTAGTAACTTTACTAAAATCATATGTTTGATGTATGAACTATTGGGGTGACCTTTACAACAAGTTATATTACTAGCTAGCTAGTTTACTAATTCAGCTTCTTTACTAGTCAGCTCCTTAACTGTTGCATAGCCATTAGTCAGGTAGGTAGTTTTCGCTTTATTGATCAAACGAGAAGAGACGCGTTATCATCGCGTGACAACGCACGAGTTCCCTCTCGCCTTAACGCGACCTCAAAGTACGAGAGCCTTATGCGTTGGGGAAAAGCAAGATGGCGACCTGCTGAAAACCACCCAGAGGTCGCCTCCACTTAATGATGAATAATGTTATTGTTCAAGATGAAGAGATGAGAGAGAAGGAGAAATGGCCGAGCCCCGCAAATGACCATTGTTGCTGACAGAAAAATATGTTACTTATGGCACCGGTGAAACGCGAGACAAATGCTGTTATAAACCCGGCAAATGTCTGGCTATATGGCCATTCCTCTTGCCGCACGCGATGTCTCTTACTTCTTTTACCTTAGATTCCATTTGTTTCTGTGTTTATTTTTTGGCATTCTTCCGCGCTGTCTTCTTCAATGGCAGAGAAGGGGATCTCTTATTCGTTTTCCCGCCTTCTAATGTAATTACTAGTATAACTAGAGTATACGTAAGTTGCATGCCTAGAAGAACAGCTGCAGGTATTGCATACCTTTTGCATTGGGAGACGGTTAAGTGCTAGCTTAGTTTGGATCGGTTCAGCTACGGAACTAGCTACAAGGTAGATAGTGTTAGTTACAAGATGCATGTTAGTTACAAGTGCTAGTTACAAGACAGAATAGTGTTAGTTAGGTTACTGGTATGGTTAGGTGTAGTGACAGGTAGGGGCATTCTAGATTTGATCGATGATTTCTTAGCTTGGGCTAAACTAGCCCAGATATGCGAAAACTAGACTAGGCTAGTCAGGGTTAGGTCAGCTACTTCGGTTGTAGGTTAGGTCGGATTAGGTCAGGCTGTAACGTGTTATAAGGATAAATTGGGGTAGCAGAGGCTAGTTTAGCTTAATTTGGGCTAGTTAGATTAGGTCAGGCTGTAGCATGTAGATTAGCAGGCTAGTTAATTAGGGCTATAGTTTGGGTGAATTAGCTCAGATTAGCCCATAGTTGTCGACGGGTCTGTTAGCTGGCTATAGGGAAAGGCAGGGGCTCCATAATTAGTCAAGATTAGTAGTAGACTAAAAGTAGCCCAGGTTAGTCAGGCTGTTAGGTTAGCCAGTCAGTTATGTCTACAGGATAGTTAGTGTTTGGTATGCTAGCCTGGGCTAAATTAGTCCAGTTTAGCAAAAAAATGGGTTTATGTTAGTGAGGGTTAAGCCCTAGCTAGCTAAGTAAGTTTAAGGGATATGTAAGTAAGGCCAAGTAGGGTTTAGTGTGCTATTTTGGCTAGATTAGTTCAAGTTAGCTAAAACTTACCTGTGGGTAAGTAAAGGTCGGATTAGCTAGAAGTGTTGGATATAAAGGGATATAGGTACATGCTAGTTTGTCTTTGTGCTAGATTAGTCAAGAGTAGCTATAACATTGCCTATAAGTTAGTGAGGAATGAGTTAGCTAGTTATAGGCTACGTTAGTCTAACGTTAGGCTAGATTAGGTTAGTTTAGGTTTTGTAGGATAGGTACATGCTAGTTTGTCTTAGTCTCTGCTAGATTAGTCAGAATTAGCTAACCTTGTGTATAAGTTAGTGCGGGTTGAGCTAGCTAGTTAGGCTACTTTAGTTTAAGGTTAGGCTAGATTAGGTTAGTTTAGGTTTCACAGGATAGATACATGCTAGTTTGTCTTAGTCTATGCTAGATTAGTCAAAATTAGCTAACCTTGTGTTCAAGTTAGTGCGGGTTGAGCTAGCTAGTTAGGCTACTTTAGTTTAAGGTTAGGCTAGATTAGGTTAGTTTAGGTTTCGTAGGATAGGTACATGGTAGTTGGTCTTAGTCTGGTCTTAGTCTGTGCTAGATTAGTCAAAATTAGCTATAACATTGCGTAATACGTTAGCCAGGGTTGAGGTAGCTAGTTAGGCTAGCTTAAGGTTAGGCTAGATTAGGTTAGGTTAGTTAAGATTTCACAGGATATATAGGTACATGCTATTTTGTCTATGTTAGGCTAGTTCAGATACTATAGGATAAGTACATGCTTGTTTATCTTAGTCTGTCCCATAGATTAGTCAAGAACAGCTATAACATTGCCTATAAGTTAGCGAGGGTTGAACTAAGCTAGTTAGTTTATGGTTATAGGCTAGATTAGGTTAGGTTAGCTGTAGATTTCATAAGAGCAGATGAAAGGCAATAGAGAAATAATCGATGAGTCGCTCTGAGGGTTGAATTGCAAAACGGGAGGCCCGCACGCTTTCCAAAAGCAATTGTTGATTGGATTTTCTAAGTGGGTGGCCATTGGTTTGGGCAGGGCTGCTGCTGTCGCTGCTGCTGCTGCTGCTGCGTATGCACACGCACAAGATGGATCTGTTGTCCACTCGAGGAAAATAACCATTATGAGAGAGAAAGACTCGAATCTTTTATCAACAAGTTTCAATCGGTTAGTTCTCAGTTACAATCAGGTAGTTTAGCTCAGTCGATATGGGCTAAATGAGTCCAGTTTAGCAACAAATGCGTTCTCAAGTTACTAACCTAGTACTAAGTATGTAACTACCTGTATATGCGAGTTTGATTGATATGCCAATCGTATATACCTCCCAGCTTGGTTGGTTTTTGTCATTTCATGTCTAGTTGACTTTTTTTTTCCAAGTTGGAATGATTGTTTTTAATATCTTTGTAAATTTGTTTTTTGCGTTAATCTTGAAGCTTGATGGCGTTTTAATCAAGAAGGGCGAGAGCACCGAAGGGAAAAAAAACTCAGCTTCCATTGTTTGATTAAATCTTACCTACCGGGCGAAATTAAGAAGCTGCTGCTTTTTCTGCTTTTTCTTGGCCTCTGAAAACACCGGGTTGAAAATGATAAAGAAGTAATTTTTCATCATTTGTAATTGAAAATTAAAACTTGGTAATGAGAAACTGATTCAATTTCAGGGCAGTTCTCCCGGTGCCAGTAGTTATCGTGTTCATCTGCGCTGCGGCTACGTTTTCTAATGCATTTCAATCAACTGTGACCTCACTAGAACGGACGTTGCCTAAATTTTTCGTATTCTTTCGTTAGTCTTGAAACTCGATATTGGCATTTCACGTGCAATGCTAGAGCGATCCCTTCAGTTTGGTTGTTTTATCACGATATTCAATGTTAATTTGTTTGTCCGTTATACGGAGGGCAGTATAAGCCCCGTACCGAAAGCGCTTCTCAGTATAACGGACGCTACTTAAAATAGTAGTTTTAGCCTTATTGCGTTCAAAATTTCAGCTCGAGCTTGTAATTGTAGATACTACGCACTGGTAAAGTTTGCGTGTTATCGGTTGATTAATCGATTTTCTGAGAGCGTCCGTTGTAGAGAGGTTCCCGGATTTGTGCTTCGTAAGCAGCGCTCGATTTTTTCCCCGTCTCCTCCGAAATCGCTGGTTATCTGTTCCGATTTCTAAAAGACTGCGTTAACAAAACAATCGAACGGTCTCTTCGGGGGGTGCAAGTGATAATCCAACTCCACCCTAAATGCCTTGTGTGTGTCTCTCTTGGTATACCTTAACAAAGAAGAGTGACACAAGAATATGAATCAGGGATATGCAATTTTGAGACGAACAATAGTTTGGAAAATGCATTCGCCAGATTCTTAAGCTTTATGCGAAGGTGTCACGGCAACCACGAGCAGAAGTAATTGAAAGCACTGGTGCGATTGTTTTCCTTCTAATAAGCATGGTTTCTGAAAGTTATTGTGCACTGAGTGCGCCAGTTAGTCCTGCAACAATATTCAGGGGTCTTGAGCTAATAGGCTTGCCTTTTTGTGCCTGATTTACGACGCCCTTAACACATGATTACAGTGGCCATGTGTGGAATTAAGACTCTTAGAGCCAAAGCTGTTATTTTGCGCTTAACACACCCGTGCATTCTTTGGCAGACGTAATCAATTAGGGCACAATTGCCTCTAATGACCCTCTAATGCCATGCGTAACAAGTACAGTGGCTCTCCTCAGTCTTTCTCTTCTTTTCCCTTTTTTTTCTTCTTTACAAGCCTTTTATTCTCTGCGTGTCACTTGTTTCTTTCTCTCTCTTTTGCGCTTCTTTCTTTGTATTCCACAGTGTATGTGTGTGTGTGTGTGTGTGTTGGATGCGCGTGAAAGTTTTGAAATGATGCCCTCGCCAAAAACCGCAGGTTCCCACCACTGTTTACTTTTCGGCAATTATCATCAACTGTTATACTCGAGTGATATTTTTATTCCAGATTTTTTGTTTAGTATTCAAGTGTATTTCTTAATTTGCTGTGCAACGGGTGGTAATGTAGTAAATAAAAGTAGAAAGGAAACATCCGTCTTTGTGTGTTGTCTGACAGCTTTGGTTGGAGTCGCCAGGTATGCAGATCTTATGGGGGATTTCCCTAGAGAGCGACAGATACCAAAGGTGGGACTGAAAAGGTACGAGTGCACTTAAATTGGCTCTTGAGGCCCGTCTTTGGAATCAGTCGCTTGGTAAGGCACTCTTATGGGCGCTTACAATGGAGAGCGACAGACTCCAAAGACAACCTAAATATGGCTGAAACTTGCTTATCTTGCGTAAAAATACCGTCTTCGGTATCAGTCGCCAGGTAGGCAATTCTTATGGGTAAACACAATAGTGAGCGACAGATATCAAAGACGTGCTAAAATCCAACAGTTTTTGCATGTGTGTCGTAATTAAACCGTCTTTGATATCGGTCGCCCGGTAGGCACATTCTATAGAAGTCCACAATAGCGAGCGACAGATGTGCTGGGCATCCCTATTTTTAGATTAATGGCCTCCCTTTTCCATTAAGTGCATTACAAGCCAGCAGTTCATTAGAAATTTTTATTTGAGAAAACTCTGAGTGCGTGTAAGTGAAGAAGTTTACCTCATGTGGTTTTGCATAGGCGACCCGCCGGGTTCTGATTAAATGGAACTACTTCGCCTCGCTCGTACGGACAAGGCTGCTTACCTAATTTAACGAACTATCACACATTTGGGATGCCTACTGCAATCTACATATTGAAGTTGAAGTAATTTGAAAAGTAGAAGATTTAACTTCAATTACAGCGGTCGGAATCGTTGTCCGTTATGGCGGGGCAGGCCCTCCCGCCGCGCTACCCTATGGTCAGATCTCTGGGTTGTCCTGTAACCTCTCTCTAGGCACACAGGGCACGGTCCAAATAATTATTCCTGGCAATCATTTTTCAACTGCAAATAGTCTCATTGTCAGCAGCGACCATTTATTTACAAATTAAATTTTCCCTTCGTTTCCTTCCAAGTCCGAAAAATACGAAATCAAAGGGGAGAAAGGGGAAAAACGGATAATTGCCCAAGGAAGAAATGAGCAAAACCGCAATTAAATCAAATCAAAGTGTGAAAAATAAAAGTTTCAAATGAAAACTTGGAATCCCTGCGGTGAAGAATTACGAAATTTCCCGTTTTTTCCGAGGCTTCCAATTTTCCACATTTTCTTCGTAAAGAAATCACAGGAAAAAAATAAAAATACTTGTATATAAAAAATAGACACGAAGAATAGAACAAAAGAAGAGCTCACCTGTGGTGCAATCCAATAAGGTTCCATTTTAACCATAAAAACGGTCATTCAATAAATTTCCCATACCACGTGCTTCAATTTAAAAGGGATGGGGGGTGGGAGAAAAACAAGAACCTGTAATTTATGATTTTTTATTTTGATGGTTGTGAAATGTAATGAGATGAGAGAAAAGAGCACGACCATAGTGGAAAAGAGGGGGTGGGCGCGCAGAAATGAGAAATTAAACTTTTCACCCCCTGTAGAGTGACAGAGGGTGAAAATTTCAACTTTTTCCAGTTTTGGGGGAAGTTGGTTTTAAAAAAGAAAGGGCGCGCGCGTTTATACCCCCCCCCCCCAAAAAAAAGTACCGCGAAAAACCCCCCGTCCACCTCTTCAATTCTCTTTTCGGTCGGTTGTTATTGCTCGGCGCGAGAGAGGCAAGAACCCTGGGTTCCATTTAACCCCCTGCCGGGTTCTGGGCATCTTTACCTCAAAACAAACCACTTAATGAAGATTGCATTACAGAGTGCTATATATACAGCCGGAAACGCATCGAAATATATCTCATGGCTTTTATGAGGGAGAACCTTTCCCCTCTTTTCAGGGAAAAAGAATGGAATCTAGTTCTGGAATAGTTGCATATCGTGTAGTATATATGGCAATGGCGCCGTGCTTCTTTCTACGTGCCAGACTTCCGATAAGATGTCCCCAACAGAGAGTGAATTGACGCCAAACAAAATCTGTTTCTTTCAACAGCAAAACCCCCAAACCGGATTCTCTTTACAAGACAGGCGGAACCTAGAAATCGATTTGAGAGTGTGTCATATATTAGAAAGTGTATTTTTTGATCACTTTTTTTCCTACAGAAAGGACGGATTTCCAAGTGTTGCTATCCTTATATCTTAACAGGATATATGGACATCTAGCGAGAAGAAATACATGAGTGAAATGGTTAATGATCAAGTGATGATACGTATTTGGTTTTGTCAAGTAAAGGAGCGCGAAATGTATATGAAAACTATGACCAATGAGACAAGAATACACTGAAAGCGAGACGAACGCCAACTGGAAAAAAATGGGCATTGCAAATCAAACTATGTCAAAATTAACAGACTTTATCATGAAAACGATACAATGGCACAAGATATTGAGCCATTCAAAACATCAAAATGGGGACGGTTTCAGAGTTACGCTTTTGATAGAAAACAAGAAACAAATGACGAGCGCCATGCGCAGTTTAACGGGGAATTACAATTTTTAACTCGAAACATCGCCACCGTTTTTACGTAGCATCTCCAAGCGCAATTCGTGCTCGCGCGCTTTCATCCTGAGGGTGGCGATGCTCGTTGACCTACGATCGATATCGAGAATCCCATTGGGCGAACCGGCCGCACTGCTCGTCACGCCATTGGCTTGCGGTGAAACGCTGGCCGAGGACGGCGGCGACCCTGGTGCCGGCTGAGTCTGCAAAGGGACCGATGAGGTGTGCAAGGAACCCAGACCCAGGGAAGGGAGCGACAGGGCCGGGGCCTGATGCAAGGTCGAAAGACTACTGAGCAGCGCGTGGTAATCTGCAGCGGAACCCTCAGTCCCCAATTTGGGTCGGTGCGCTGAAATGGACGCCAAGAGGGTCTGGAACGATTGGGCAGGGCCCGGGGTGGGACCGTAAAGGGACGGCAGAAGAGCGTTGCGGTAGTTAGGGATCCCCGCGTTGAAGAAGGGAGGAGACAGGTAACCGCCGGTGAGGCCGTGGAACCCGGACAGGAGAGGACTGGGACCGGGAATCCGTGAACCCGAGAGGAAATCGAGCGGCTTCCTCGGCAGATAGCCCAACGAGTGGTTCGGGTGCGAGAATGGGGACCCGCCTAAGTTAACGGGCAGGGGAATGGGACCATTCGAGACGGGAACACCAGACCCTAAGGGATGTAGACCCGCCGGACCCGCGCCGTTGCTGTAAGGGTTGTACGGGTGTCCTTGAGGACCGACCTTCTCCTGCTTGCGCCACTTGGCACGACGGTTCTGGAACCACACCTGAAAATAGATTCAAATGAAAACTTCCATTAGCCAAAAGCAATTAAAGGAAACCTGCAACTCAGTTATGGATTACGATTGTTATTTAAGTTATAAGACGGGGGAAAAGACACGTATACAAAGCGATCTATCATCAAGTCCCTATGGTGTCGTTTACATCCAAAGTCTCACGCCCTTTGCTCTTCTCGAAAAACAAACAACCAAATTACGATGCCGTCGCACTTATCGAGCGGAAGTGCGTCCTCGGAGAAAAACAAAAGACGATCGCACCTTCTGTTACCTATACTAAGGGGTGGGAGGGTATATAGTGAAAGACACACGGTTGGTGTCAAAAGGACGCAAACCGTGGACCCCTAAGGGCCCCTCTCATTCCTGCCTCTTCTCTTTTGATTCCTACTTTGCCATTGCAAGACCCTGTAATTTGGTTCGCCACGATTGTGAAAAGGTATACGCGGGGCCCGGGTGCGAATTAGCGCAGGGCCAAGACACCTGCAAACCCGTCATTAAAACAAGGTGAAACACAAAGCAGAGACGGTCTTTCCCCCCCTGTCATCGATATACGTATATCGATAGTGTATCTCTAGTCCATTTGCGGCCGCTGTGTAATTTATCACTCTCACACCAAATACAACAACTCAATTAAGCCGACCAGGCCTAATAATCCACTAGGACTTCCGGCTGAGGTTGTCGGGAAAGCTAACGCTGCTAAGGAAAATTATACAGCGCCTCGTGGAAAGTGCCAGACATGTACTTGAACAGTTACCAGAATGGTTAGGACGTTGTTAAATACTATTATTTCAACGTTATGTATCTAGCTCTAGCTACCATTTAGATCACAAGTATAATATCATGATGGGTACAATCACAATAGTCTTATGAACATTCGAAACCACTACTGATATACTATCATAGCATCGTGACACATCTTTAATAACGATCTTATGTTTATACCATGTTAAATTATTCCAATCAAAGGAAATTTTTCACCGTATCTATAAACCATCACTATGAACTACCTTACAATACTAACTAATGAAAAGCTATCAGAATATATATTACATCCATAACATGTAAGTCAAAAAATTTATCTGCAGGTGTACAATACACAATTAGTAATTAGTATACCGGTTGGTATAAAAACCTCCTTTCGAATTGCAAACACGTACACTTACAAACAAATTAACTTCTATTGACCCACTCTGCAAGGTATACACGTACAGTCTGTTCTGCAAAAGAAAGCTTGTATCTTTAACAGGTTTTGCTGGATAGCAATGAAAATTTACGTGACGATTGTACTACTAACTAGCAATGTAGCCTGAAATTCTCAGTGATTTCGAGCCGTTAGTTCAGCCACAATCAAATGTTGAAGTTGTATAGTAAACCAGCGGACAGACTGTGTACATGTGTACAGTTTCTACGAACCGATACAAACAAAAGGTCGCGCGGTTCTTGTAAAACTTGCTAATCATGCTAAAGTAATTAGGCGAGATCGATTGCAAGCATCTTATTGTTATACAAGACTGCCGGCTTAATAGGGCAACAGCAGGGGGTCCATAGCACTGGCTCCGGTTGGGTATCTAAAACGGGTCCCCCCCTCCTCCCCTCTCGCTATCCCCATAGTTTTTCAGAGTAAATTCTAGCAAGAGCGGGACCCTCATGATTGTTTTATAAAGGCGGCTCGTTTAGAACCCGAGCAGGGGGGGTTAAAGGAGTAATTAAAAGTTGGTAATTGCGTCGTGAAAACGGGCACAGAGTAAACAAGAGGCGTCCATTAAACTCCCGCTGAGCGTTTAACACTCGCCTATTCAGTCGGTGAGCAATCAATTTTATTCAATTCTAATTAAATTCACATTTGGCAATAGAACCCGCATCTACCTTTAGTCCCCTTTATAGTTTTACCAAAAGTTAAATTTTTTTCTTAAAGACTGGATTTTTTTTCTGGATATTCAATTAATTTTTTTGTGACTCTGTATCCAATGGGCCGGGCCTCTCCTTATATACAAAACGCTTAGCAGGTAAAGCGTGACGGATTCGTTTTGTCTAAATTTTTTGTTCTATATTTTTTTTAAATCTTGTTTCGTATTGTTGTTGTTTGAGAGTTGTTCTGACTATTTATTAAAAAAATTGTTAAAGAATAGAGACAGAGAAGGAGAAAATGTCGGGAGCCGCGCGTATAACGGCAGTCACAAAAGATTCTAATATTTATAAATTTTTTAATTTTTTTTCAGACATGTCCATTTCTATTGTTTGGTTAAACAGATTTTCCTCGTCCCCCTTGCCAAACACGAGGTTATGTTTAAATGAATAAATAATTACCTGTATTCTGGCTTCAGTGAGTCCTATCTTCATGGCCAGTTCTTCCCTGTTTTTCAAATAGGTTGTAAACAGTTAGAATCAGATTGATTGGTTGGTTCAAGTGAGTATTACCGTGTAAAGACATCAGGGTAATGAGTCCTGGAGAAGGCTTTCTCCAGCTCCTCCAGTTGGTAGCTGGTGAAGGTAGTTCGGTACCTTCGCTGTTTTCGTTTGGGGGCGAAGTCGTCGTTGGTTTCGCCCTCGCTGTGATGGAGATCTTCTTCGTTCATCTTTTCGTCGCTAGAAGGGCCGCTGTCGTTCAGATCCCTGTGATGGGATTGGTGGAATCGTTAAGTATCGATAGTTTGTGAAGAAATCGATTAATAACCAAGTAGCTCGGTAATATATATAGCCAAGATAGCGTTTTGGTTACTCGAAAACACGATATCGATTACTATTTGCATTTCGATATACTATCGTTAAGAGTATTACTGAATCATTATCGGTTGTTGGTTAAGAATCGATTATTGGAAGTTGACTATGACTTTGTTAAGAACTGATTCCATATCGATATTTTTGCGATAGGCCTTGATTGAATCGTTAAGTATCGTTAATTGCTATGTATCCATAGTTAACAGAGAAATCCAGCAGTGGAACTGAACTAGAATGGTAAATGGATCGACTAGTTTTAACTATCGATACCATCGCTAAGAGAATAGTTACTACAGATCGTTATAACTATCGATTGTTAGTAAAGGATTGATTATTAAGAGTTCAACTCAGCTGGAATTCAACTAAGATCGCAATGAATCGATCGATTTTACCTATCGATATTGTCGCCAGATCCCACGGATGGGTTGTAAGTCGACGCTGAAGCCAGGCTTCCGGAATCCGGATAGACAGCCGACATGTCTTCTCGCAGGCGGAAGCTGGAGGCTGTCTCGGCGCGCAGGGTCTCTTCAGCGGAGCCGATTTCGGGTTTGTCGGAAACGCCCATTGTAGATACTGTAATTAAATTGTGCCCAAACAAAAAAGTTAAGTGTTGAGTGCATAAACGGGTACGAGTTTTGGATATCGATTAAAGGCTTTTTAAGTATCGATATAAAACTGAAAAGGGGAAAAAAAGAGAGACAGACGTATATGCACATATATACACACGCGGCAAAGTGGCCGCAGCGCGGTCGAGTTGTTTCCCTCGGCCAATGCTTTTATCCCTGCGCTGTCTGCCGCCTTTCATGAATGGATTTGGCGCCGCAGAGTCGCTAAACGGTCATCATGCTTGGCAAGTAACCAGATTGTCAATTTTATTCACAAGAAACCGGCGGGGAACAACTTTCAGCACTTTTAATTTTAACTCATCTTTTTTAAAGTGGGTTTCAATCGACATTGAACAGAGGCTAACACAACAGAATTTGCAGTTGAAACATTGCAGCATCGTGTAAGAGACTCGAGCGAGTGTGGAGAACCAAGAGTGGCCGCCGGCGATCGATGGCGCCGCGACCAGAGGTCAGAAAACTGTTTTTCCGACTTAATTTGCCTTTCATTAGGAAGGCTATTTAACACCACACGTTAATTGTAAAGCCTGTAATCAACTTCCAAAAAGAGGGGCTCACAAGCAAAGAAGATGATTGGCAAGACTGATAGGCACCATGCCCATAAGTAGGCAACCGACAAGTGGAAAACACGGCACTACGGGCACCCACGGGAAAACTGCCCTCCAAAAATGTCTAGCCAAAATTGCTAATTAATTGCTGATTAGTGTCGAAATTAGCATTAGCCTAAGTAGACTTAATGTTATAGTGCGAGTTATAACGTTGGTCGTTACGTAAACTAGCAATAGTAAGTAGTTGGAAAGAGTACAAGTAAAAACAGGTGATGGGTATTTGAGTTAGCAGTCAAACTAGCAGTGCAAGTAGCTTAGCCAACTTCTTACTCCCCCACGCTAGTGGCTAGTTAACACCTGTAGAAGAACTAACTAGTCTCTGCTCTTCCAAAACTAGTAAAACTAGCTTCGGGTAGCAACTTGGATTCCACTACTAAACTATCGTAATGCTAACCATCCAGAAATGCTAGGTTATCTTGACATACGGGATTGCTAACATACAAGCAAAACTAACTATCAACTAGTAAGCAGCTAAACTGTACCTTGTTGGCTGCTAACTATTGCACTTGTTTGAAGTTAACTCGCTGCTCTTTTGGAGGAACCACTTGCTAATAACGCAAAAACTAGCGGAACTAGCAAACTAGTAAAACTAGCTACTAGCGGTGCACTTGGTCTAGATAGAAATGGACCTTGTCGTAAAAGCGACTGAAGAGGCCGGTGTTCGACGATGTACTGAAACCAGCCCTTCAAAATGGCCTCCTCCTCCTCTTGCTTCACCAGCAGAAAACTACCTGAGGTGGGCGGAGCCGCTACCCAGTGCTGACTGGCTCTCACACAATGTAAGGAGGTGCTTGTTTTCGACAAAAGAATCGACACTATTGGTTAGGATTTTCAACCGCACTTGAAAAGGTTGATTTAATATGCAAATTGGTTTAAACTATTAACGTCCCGCTGCTTTTAAGGGTTTCCAAACGCATCACGATGGCGTATACGGCAAGGAAAACACTTTTCTCAAAGTAGAAAAAAATAACTCTGGGCCAAATTGGCCATAAACAGCTTGGCTTGAAGGGATAACTGATAAAATTACACTTAGAACGCACGATAAAATTGCCCTATCTCGAATTTCTCGAGGACGCTGCAGCTATAGTAGGGGCCATTAAATTCCCTCTTTTTCCGAGAAAATTACTTAAACCGACAAAGTAAGTGCAGGCTACTTGTACCGTCAAAACAAGTTATACATGTAAGAGCAAAAAAAAACTATTCTAATACGCTTGGCTGTTTTTGGAATGAAATTGGGAGATAATTGTCAAACTGGCAACGTCGCAGACTTGTATGTTTTGTATGGGGAAAAGAAGCAGACGAAAATGAAAATCTACGAACTCTTCATTTCAGTCAAAGTAACGATGCTCTGTATCATCACAATGTGGTATCTTCATGTGCCGAAAGGCTAGATTCGCTATGAAACACTTGAAGTATCACTTAACTGCTATATTTTTAAGTTTGTATCTTGTTGCATGGCACTAACTTCTTCGTAATGAGTAACAGTTGGTTACATCTTTATTGCAGGTCCCTTTTATCGCATCGATTTGCTCTAGCTTGGAAGTACAGTGGGGACCGTTGCTGCTCGGGACCGGGATCTTCGACCACTACCTCGGGATGGACCGACCTGTAACGAGGAAGCTGCAGCCATATCGTACCTCGGCTTGGTCAATACGCTGCAGCACGGACATCCTTGTAAGTTTACTTTTTACCAGAAGAGGTGTTTAGTTGCTAAGTTAAGTTAGACTAAACACTGAAGAGTCTGCGGGATAGCGACATCGGGACGGAGCGGGGAACGCTTCCCGAGGCGTTGTTCATTAATTAATCCAAAAGACTACAGCAATGGCTTTTTGAAAGTTTCGAAATTTTAAAAAAAGGTAGAAGTGAGAGTTATTAGCCCGAATAATGCAAGTTAACATTGTAGGCGCTTTGAAAAGCCAACAATAAAATGTCGTCGTTATATTGCCTGCTTGAATGAGTTTTTTTGTCCAAGTTTATTGAGCGATTTGGGATAATTTCATGGCTTACTGGCTTCTTTCTTTGACTAACAAAATGCCATTGAGGAGCCAACAATAGAGCAGCTTATTGCTGCGGCACCTGACACAGCAGCTGCTGAATAAACTGGCGACTTTCTATTGTTATTACCCGCTTTTGGAAAAAAAATCAGACAATCCCCCCTCTTTACCTTGATTCATTATCAGGCCGCTTTTTGTTCATTAACGCTCTTATGCGACAATCCTTTACTCAGCACATTTTATAGTGGATCACTTTTCTTTTGTTTTCCTATTTCATCAGTTTTCTTTTACTTATTCGTCGGAAAACAAAAAACGAAAACTGGCGCGGTTCTTTAAAACGCTTTTTATACTTGTACAAACACACACAGGGCGGAGTTGTATTAATCCATTTAGTGCTTGTAATTTAATAAATTTTTATCCGCTTTTGTCATCATCAATCTCAATTGTTTGGCAATAGACCAAATGCGCGTCTGTTACAAAGTTTCGACGAAGGAAAAGAAAAGATTTTCCAAAGTTTACGTTAGACTCGAAAAGTGACGAAAAAAATTCTTCCAAGTCTTCCTCCCTCTTTTCCCTCTGTCCTTTTTTTATAGTCGATTTTTTGTCCGCAGTGGATTTCCCATTATTTGCACGCGAAGAGCTCATTTTTTAGCTGGTAAAGTGTCAGAATTTCATGACTAATCACATGGCCCTTGTTACAAGTATCACATCGAAATTGAACAAAAAAACCAACAACAACAACTGGCTAATGCCATTGTCTAATGATATATTATTAATTCCATTAGTATTTCATTAGTTTCAAATCGACAAAAAATTCTGAGCCCTTGGGGCTGTTTTCCTTTCCGTCCGGTGTCTGTTGACCATAGAAATGTGTATACGAGAGCCGTTAGGCTGATAAATCATCGACTAGTTCTTGCTTGGCACACTTGACAATTTCCTGTCCGAATGCGAGGCGCGCAACAATTGGCCTGTTTTGAGCGATCTGGCAACACTGCTGCTGATGGTGATGAATGAAGCGTGCGTAACTTGATAACTGCTTCCCCACCTCCCGCCTTGGTCCGAAAACTTTTATACGCTCATTTAAACGTGCCAAGGAGAAAACTTTCCACGTCACCTTTTAAACACACATGAGAACACCTCAACCTTAATACCAAAACTCCCAGCAGACAATGTCCAACGACTTCACCGAAACGTGAAATCTTGATACAAGCAGCGGGGGTAATGGAACACCGCCCAGATTTCGGACATTTTCTACTACACGACAGGCAATGTTTCAAGAAGCTCGTATAGTCAAATACGCTAAGTAGTAGCTAGCTATCCGCCCAGATTCTGGGCAGTTTCTATCGATAAACGAGGTTTTGAAAAGCTCTTACAGTCAATAGGCTGCAACGTAACATATTCCGCCCAGTTTTCGGGCAGTTCGAACCTATAGGAGACATTGGGTAAAGTTCCTCTCGTGGTCTCAGGTCAGGTATCAGTTACAGATAAAGTATATTTCCGCCCAGATTTTGGGCAGTTTGTACCCGGAGGCGATGCAGTTAGGTAATGGATGCCAATCGTCAGCAATTTTCAGTTAGCCTGAGGCTATATTTCTAAAAGAAGTCCGCTATACAAGACGCGGGAGAGATCATTAGAGTGTGTGTTGTTGTTGTGTTTTTTTGAGAAGTTTGAAATCATTTGCATTTGTAATTTTTATCATTATAGATTGTAATCTAGCGTGGCCTTCTGCTGCGAGCTGCAGCATTGCCAGATCTTAATTACGCGCGCGCAACTGCTGGCGAGCTTCCTCTTCAAACACAGATTCCCGAGTGTGATAAGCAAGTCATTTTATACTTGTGCATTGTATGTTTCTTTCTTTCTTTCTTATTTATCACGGTTTGGGATATTTTAATTGTTTAAATTGTGGAGAAGATGTGTGTCGACTTAAAAAGAGGGAGAGAGACAGAGAGAGTCGTAAATTATAAATAATAAGATAATGCAATTAAATGAGTATGGGTCCCAAATTCTCTCTCTCTGTTCTTTGTTTTTCTCTTTCCATAATTCGCTCGTCAACATTCCGGCTCCAAAGAGGAGGCAATTAACGTCATCGCTACCCGACTGATTAAACTAACATTATGGCTTTCCTCCTTTCAGCAAAGAACCCAGCCAAAAGGGTTGGCAACTTTTCACACACTGTTTCCACTTCTTGAAAATTTTCCGTACCCATGTTAGATACAACACTAAACATTGCTTGGAATAGCCTCAGGGCATACAATAAGCCAGGCTCCTTGTATATTCGACTTTACTTAAATCTCTTTCAGGTATTAACCATCGATATAAAATAATATAATACATTGTTCTGAACTCGAATTTAAACGCGGCTACATCTTTAGAATTAGATTTGAAAAATTAGCGATTTTTTTTTAATCTGAAAACAGAGTGTGTTTTCGAAGGAGCAAGATGGAGAGAAGGCGGTTAGAAAAGGGGAAGAGGGACTTGTGAAGTGAATTAAAATGGTCCGTGTGTTAGTTTACGAGGCTGCGAGTCTCCTCCAAACAAAGGGCCGACTAATTAGATGATTTCATTAAGAGAACATCAAAACCGAGCTGGCAACGCTGCAGTCTCGCTCTTTAATTGGTCGACGCGGCTGTGCATGAACAAACGCGCGCGCGGGCAACCCTTTTACTTCTTTACAATTAACGAGTTGGACTTCACGCACAAAATATCTATAATACATTCATCATTTTATTTTCGTGCTGCCCCACTCCCACCCACTTGGGGGGCTCTGTGTTGAAATATTTAAATGAGCTGCTTAAAAGGCCAACCAGAAACTACTAATTGACGTCAATTGACGATTAGAATCTCCGTTCTATTACCTTTTTCCTTGCATGACGAAGTACCGTAGTTAGACCACGGCATATACCTGAGATATACTGCGTAGTAACATCCTATTAGTAAGCAGTACTTAGCATGAATCTTCCTCCGCCAAACCCTCTCAGACCCTTACAATTGCTGATATTGCTATTTTACATCTATGGAACCTCTTGATAATTACTTGATAATTACTTGATAATCACTTGATAATCACTTGTTAATTACTTGACAATGAGTTGAAACGTACTTTTTACTTTGTTATCACGTTTAACTATCGATGTACAGAGTCAATTATCTTCAAATAACTTATAGCAGTAACGTATCGATTACCCGTTTAATGAGTCATTTTGCAGTATTATTACTTACCACTTGATGATCATTCAATAGAATCACCTGATGATTACTTGATGATTGCTTGATAAATTTTCTACACAGGCAATATTTATCCTTCTTTTCTATACAGGAAGGATTTGGTTCCGCTTGTTGTGTATAGAAACCAGAGTCTGAAAGTGAAGCTGTCCACCTCGAGGAAGAAGCTGCACATCTCAATGGGGGGTGATGCCGCATCAGGTTTTGTGTTCGTCCCTTCTCTTTGGGTGGTTCCCACTTAATAACAATGCAACATAAACGCATCTCGACATGGATGCACACGCGAAAGCAGACACAAGTGACTTTCCTTTCTAAGCTTTGGGGAAACCATAGCGAAGTATATAATATACAACACAGCTGTCAAAGTCCTTTCCTAACTGCTGGGGCTTGGCCGGGCAATCCTTGGAATATGACACAGGTCATTATCAATAAAGTAGCTTCATTCCAGCCCCCCACCCCCTCTAAAAGTGGAACTTGGTATCGCAAAGTATAGCCTCGCGTCCTCTGGCGGCCATAATTGCTGGTTTCGCTGTCCAGTGGGACGATTGTTATGTTTGACCTGAGCCCTACGTCAACGTTTTAGGGTTTCCAAAAAAGTTTCCTATAGTTTTGCATTTCTGGTCGTCTGACTATAGTCTTTAGAGCCCTCTATTACCTTCCATTATCTCCTCCCGGTTAATAACATACAACAGTTTGTTGAGCACAATAATCATGGCTTTGCTGTCTATTATGTCAACAAATTATTCCTATATTCAAAATCTTTCCCAGTAGGAAATTCTGCGTAACTAATATAATTCCTTGTTAACTTTTTTATACTTAGTATGTGTTTAGAAAATAATGTCTCAATACGGGAAAACTGGCAACGCTGTGACATTTTCAGAACCAGACGAGAAAACGCACGCTAGGGAAAAAAATTCAATTTATATCAATTGTGGTTTGTCTCAATGTCCCCTCGAAGGTGAATTTTTCAGCTTTTCATTTCATTTCCTTCTCATTTTTTCAACAATTATTTTTTTCCCCCTGAGTGCAGGTTTGCCTCTTTTCCCTCCAAAAAAACCCAAGGGGACAAAAAATATCGTGGAAAATAAGGACGTGTTTGTAAATATTGTATTACGAGAACTGACCACAATTGGGGTGGGGGGGTACTACTGGGTATATGTTTCCCCCTGCACGTGGAAAAAAGAAAATCTCTGGTTGGTTTACACCAACAATGACTCAGCCCAATGAGCGTGTGTGTATACGTTGTTGTGGGTAACCTGAGCCTCTTACCGGAACCCGTATTCCAGCCATAAAAGATGGCTGGAAATGTGACCGAGTAATATTTACTTGACTGAGACGTCTTACTACGTACTTGTTACTTTATGCTAAATAATATTGATGTGTCAATTAGCGTCTTTTATCGGTATAATGCCCAGTTGAGTGCAGCTTATATGATGCTATGGAAGTGGTATAATAGGATAAAAGGCATAGGAAACACCATGAATGATCAATACCCTCGTTGAGAGATCTACTGTAGAAACCCCGATAAGCTTGTCGTTTCGCAGTTTGATGCTACCCAACGTAAGTAACATTATGTTACAGTTTAAGTATGTTGTCCAGCCAATTAGCCTTGAAACACTTAAGTAGTTAATTTCGCAACCACTTAGCGTAGCGCCGTTAAACTTTAAGAAAAGCAACTCAGGTTGATGGCTTTTTAACGGAAACCTATCAAGTTTAAGACCACATAGCATACATTTTCCTTCACCATAAATTACTGAAACAGAACAAGAGATGGTACTGTACCTAATTTCCAGACATTCATACTGGGGAAAAGTTTATTGCTTATTGCTCCCACACTTTCAAAGTTACAGAAACCCAAAAAATGCCGAAGGTAGGCATAGTAGTACTTAATACACGTGCCAAGTTTCGTAGAAATCAGTGCGATAGTTTTGCCAGAATAAAATCCTAAATGCTAGAAATTATCAAACTGAGATTCGTGTAAACCTCCATTCTTTATCATTTGCTAACAACACCTAGCAGGTAAAATCATCTGTACAAGGTTCAGACTTTTGGTTTTTAATTGAAACGGCAGTTAGTAAAATCTTCTTAAGGCTACTCGCATGATGCAGTAGATTCATTGTTTTTGGAGCGGGCCTGCAGCATGGTAGACTGCTGAGTCACAGAGGATCCACAGTAGTTTCGTATCTTGTAATTCAGGAGTTCCTCAGCGTGGAGGGTGGTACCCAGCAGTTTTACTGTTGTGCGTGCGTAGTCTCAGTCCATAGTTACGACTGTCACCTCCCAGGGCGACCTATTGGAAGCGGCCAGCAGGTCGCCAACTGCTACTGAAAACTACCGAGTCTAACCCCCAATAGCCCAGCCCGAGCACATAGCTTCAAAAGCTAAGCTGACGTTCCTTAATGAATACATTAGCAGTACCGAGAGACGAGAGTTCTAAAAGCCCTTCATGAATATGCAATAACCCCGTCAATTACCCTCCTAAATGATACGTGCACAATACATCAAAGAGGTCATCTAATCACGAGAGAAACACAGGGGGGTTGGACCCTGAAACCCTGACTGGCACAGAGAGGACCTATGGCAATGCTCCTCTTGTCCATTACCTTTCAGGAGAAGATGAAACCTGTACTGATGAACTAACTGTTTAGTAGTACTGAAACAAAGAATACACGGTTCTTTCCGCTGTGTGGAAAATGCCCCACCGTTTCCAGGGAAAAAAGCGGTTCTGGTGTTTGATTAATAACAACCTCGTTATGATTGTGTGTGTAGGGAAAAACGTATAGGGCGATGGGCGTTTTCAGGGAGAATTGGATGATTCTGTTTAATGGGTGGGCCATTACCATCAAACTATGGGAAAATATGACAACGCCTGTCACTCGCCATGACGGATGTGAATCTCGTTCTCCTCTTGTCTGTGTATAATGTGAGACCCCCGAAAACAGAAAATCTCATCTTCATCACCGGCACCAACAAGGTAATTTCCATGCGTCCTCCTCCTCCTCCTCCTCCTCCTCTTACTTATAGAAAACAGTTTCTATACCCTCCCATATGCCCTCCCACCTACCGCCACCAGTGAAAAGCAGATCAATTACTAGCCATTATACGTCGGTTTCTCTATAAATGCAAATGAGAAGCAAATCAAAGCGGTTTTGTTTGGTGTGTTCTTCCTGCAGGGGGGAGGGAGTTTACTGTGGACAAAATGAAGCTATTGAACGTTGATTGTGCTGCCCTGAAGGCTGATTTGACGACAAAGCCACTGCCATGTGACACTAATGAGGTACTAATCGACCACCTTGGGCCCCGCTGTTGACCCTCTCGGGCTCGTTGGAGGTCAAAATATAACCATTGGAGGCATTCCGTGCCGTTTGACTAAATTGCAGGTTTCCAGCTCCATGACAGGTCCCATTTTATAAAGTTATTCGACAAGTCTCCCGTGCACCTCGTTCTAGCGGACGGCATAATAGACTGGTGATTTTCACTGAAAACCCCCAATATTTCTCGTCAAGAGGCTCGAACAAGACCCAAATCTTTAGCCACGAGGCTCTGCTTTGGTTTCCTTCAAAAGAACTTGGTTTCTATTAGTCTGTTACTGTTGCAACAAAGTATGAAAGATTCCATCAGTATAACGGACAGTCGTATTATGGCTGGTATGGGACTTAGAATCATCAGATTCTTCAGGTACCCTTTATATGATGGTTAAAGGATTTGGTGCAAATGTGGTCATTCCAGCTTGAAAGCTACAGCTTGAAGTGTTGTCCGCTACGGCGAGGTTTAGTACCGTCGTCGTCGCATGGAACTTGCCGCGCGCGCGGGTGGTCTTAGCAAAACGTTTGCACAATATATATGTCCTTGTTAGTTTTTATTGCTAATAACTTGAAAACGCTCTTCTATTTACAAAGAATGAAAAAAATGATTTAATTACGTTCCGTTACATTTCCGCTGAAGTAATTAAGGAAAATGATTCTCTTCCCCTAGCGAGTTTTTCTAACGTGTCTCGCGCGTTTTTTGCCCAAGTTTTCTCGCATATATGCACGTGAGAACTCGGTTCTTATTGGAGTGTTGCATGTTTACCGAGTGTAGTGAGAATACGACAATGTTTTTCCTCAAGTGAAATATTTAATTAGCGCTGTGGACCCACTCAATTGGCTGAAATCGTGGCTATGGCAGCGGCCCGCTTATTGGCTGCTGCGCAAAAGGCTGGATACATCGGCCATGTGTGTGTGTGTATTGTCTGGCACACATGAAAGTATGAAAGGTGCATGTGTGCATGAGGGCATATAGGCACGAATAAACGTGCCTTATTATCGGTTATTTATCAGGATATTTGCTCTTGCTTTTATGGTGGGACTCTATTATTGGCCATAAAACAGGATATTGAACGACTTAATGACTCGCCGGCCGTCGTCTGTTTTCATACAAACACACGCACACGCACACACAAACTGAATAGGTCCTCACTGGAAGAGATCACGATTTTATTAATGAGCTATTTATCCGTTGAACGTGTCCACTGATTGGAAACCAATTAACGCGGATTGTGTGCTGCGAAACGACTTTTCGATTGAGACACTAATCATATGTATACCCGTTCATTGTATGCAGAGAACCTCGCTTGGTTACGTATGTCATCCAGAGAGTTGCTAATTGGCGCAGGTAAACGAGTTATGTTGAAGGGCGTCAAAGATTTTATTCAGTTTTAATTAAACAAGGTTTCATAACCTTAACTATGGTAAGTTAAGTATAGTAATCTTGAGTATAGTAAGTATACCTGTAGCCTGTTAGATATAAGGCATCTATATAACAACCATACACGTAAATATATCTATATAGTTAGTACTATATAGATATTGGTAGATATATATTGGTATATAAGGATATGTACAGTACATCCTACAGTAGCGTATGTTAATAGCATTGCACTACGAATTACGGTACACGTAATACTTCAATATCTAAGTACAATATACGATTTGCATAATAGGATATACTGCATATAGAGTTAAGTGTAGGTAGATACAGTTAAATAGGATAGATAGATAGACAGATAGATAGATTTCGATGGATAGATGGATAGAAGGATAGATGGACAGATGGATAGATGGCTCGATGGATAGATGGATAGATAGATAGATAAACAGATAGATAGGCAAATAGATAGATAGTTGCATATAAAGATAGATAGATAGATTGATAGATAGACAGGTTGATAGGTAGGCGATAGACAGACAGATAAATAGGTAGATAGATCTAATTAGATAGATAAATATATATATATATAGCTTGATAGATATACAGATTGTAATTAGGATAGATACATAGACAGATAGATTAGATAGACAGATAAATAGATAGATAGATAGACAGACAGAAAGATAGCCAAATAGATATACAAATAGTTCGGTAGCTGATTAGTTAATCAGGTAGGTAGATAGACAGACAGATAGATATATAGTTAGGATAGATAGAAAGACAGACAGACAGACAAATAGATAGGTAAGATATATAGATCTATATTCAAGTTACATCAAATCTACCAAGTCATCAATAACATTTACATACTTAAGTTAGCACAACAAGTTTCCGTTCCCTTAGCCAACATATATATTCTTTTTGGCTTGTCTCAAACTCACTTTTCAAAATGGCAGGGGTGGAGTTCTGGGCTGAACGCATTAAGCCTCATTACAAGACTTGTTTGAAGCCAACTTTTCAAAGTGAATTTATTAGTCAAAGAAGGGGCCAGCCAAGGGGAAGAGGGTATAGGGTCAGTCAAGTCTTTGGCTGTGTGGAATTCCAGTGGAGGCGCAACCTGCAATTAGGAGATGCATTTTACATGCGCAGTGACATGGTCCACTGTCGGACTCGACGGCGCGCTGGTGAGCATCTCTCCTCCTTGCAGAAACCCTGAAACGTTGTCGTGTGTTGATCGATGTTCTCGGGCTGCTGGAAACCGTTCCCTTATGGCCTCATCGGCTATTCAAATCGAATGCACAACAACTGAAACCTATACCTATCATCCCACCCTCCTCAAATGAATAACATCGTTCGTCTTCCCCGTTTTCGCTTATGCCTACTAATGAGTCATTTAGCCAGGCTAGGTCATCGTACAGTCGAAAGCAATCAAAGAGCGTTGATTGCTTATTGCTCCTCCGCTTTCGAAGATATGGCTACCGAAAAAATACTGAATGTAGAACTGATAGTACTTAATGCACTAGTCAAGTTTCGTTAGAAACGGCTGATTAGTTTGGCTAAAATAAAATCCTAAAGGTTTAAGGTTACTGGAAAGGCTACTGATGCATACTGAACTTATACCTGAGCAAGATGATACCTATATGCAAGATACTCTCGACCCCTAACTGTATGATGAACGTAGTACTGAACAGTACTAAAATTTCAAATTGTTGCTTGAAAAAACAGGTGCACTGAACGTGATACTGAATAGTACTAAATGTCCAATAGTAGAGTTACTTCTGAAAACAGAACTGTATTAGTGCTGAACTATATACTGATATTTGATTACAAGACGATTTTATCAACTGATGATCATTTTAATAGCAGTCTCGTATAAAGCGTATGATTAACATAGTACTGAACGGTACTGAATTCAAAGATTGACGTGAAAAAGTTGACTCTGTCTTTTGTAAAGTATGAGGCATCAACTTGAATTCAGTAATAAGACTGTTTATACTACTGAAATTCGTTTATGTGTGGTATACTATAAAATGCAACTGAATGAATCTACTACTGAACCGCGTAGCATAGTTTAAAAATGAATAATACGGTATCTGTTGTTTCACATCAGTCAGTGCACTTAACAGTACTGAAATGACTGTACATAAGCAACTTTTGAATTATTTCTAAAATAATCTGAAAACTGATTAACTGAATACTAAATTCACCATCAGTTTAATAAGTGTGATAGTATTTGCGAATGATCATACATACTGAATAGAGTACTTAGCACCACTGGACAAATTTACACAATAGCTCCGATTCTACAAATGTGACCCTGTAATCAAAGTAGAATACAATACCAAGGTATACTGTATAATCAACCTATGCTCGGTCAGTACGAATAAGTATACTGAACACTGTCTTGACTTAAAATCTTATACTACTCATCTATTATTGTGTTTAACATTAACGTCTAACCATAATTTAGTATAACTTAACTGTGCTGTTAACGATCCAAGTTGGACTTGTTTTTGACATGTTATAACCGGCAACAAAACCCAACCTAAAAGTCGGGAAATCACAACCACAGAATCGGGAAAAATTCGAGTCGTAAAGACTGGAAGTTAGAAATTCAGACTCGATACTGACGAATAGAAAAAAAAACCATTTAATTACTTATCTATTCGCTCGTTAATTACAGTAGATTCGCCCCCCGTGAAATCGCAACGCCATCTGTGATCCGGTTTCTCTGCGGCGGGGTTCGTTTTTTTTTTTAAGACGATAGCCAAATATAAAACCGGTTCTTTTCCGTCTCTCAACTAGTATTTTTAATATAAATAAAAATAATAACATTATTATTTTTTTAAATTACAATTAAGTTGGAAAATTGAGGCATCCTATTCAAATCGCGCGGCTCTTTGCTTTATAACACGGATAGTAATTTGTCTGGAATACCAGTTTGAGATTCAAATTTCTTATACGCTTTTAGTTATCTAGCTAGTACTGTATACAATTATATTACTGTTATATTCTAGAGCAAACAGGAGGGTTTTAAACGACGGGGATTATTGTATAAAGTCTTAATCTTTAGGATTTTATTTCGGCGAAACTTACTCTTCAATTTCAACGAAACTTTACTGGTGTGTTAAGTACTAGTCAGCCTACTTGTGTTATTTTTTTAGGTTGCTATAAATTTATAAGTACGGGAGTTATAAGCAAATAACTTTCTCCCCTTTTTTCTGGAATTATGGCAGTATCTCAATTTTCGGGATTTTATTTCGGCGAAACTATCAACCCGATTAAAATGAAATTTCCATAGTAGATTAAGTACTATCAGTACTACGCTCAGCATTTTTTGGGCTAGCTTCGATAACTTGGATGCCAGTAGCGATCAACTTTTCCCCCCTTTTCATTGATCTAGACTGTACTGTTTATCTAATTTCTATATTTATATTTATATGTTATTTATATGAAATGTCTTGTGCACTTCGAGGTATATTTCAAATTGTTATGGCTATGATCGATAGGGGGTAAAGTATCGATTTAGCGCGGCTGTAAGAGATGCTCGTGCCGCAAAGTGGAGTCCCCGCTGGGTTTCACTTTTTCCCCTTCTCGGCCCGATTAAATTTTCATTTTTCTCCACTTTATGTTTTGAAGTTTTTTTCAAAACATCCGCTCCACACAAACGATCATTCTCTTTAGAAATCCGTGAAATACAGTAAAAAGAATAAAATGCTGAAATTAATTGCTTTTTCTTTTACCGTGTTGATGAGACGCGCCCGGCTCGGGATCACTTTCAACCAGGCTGCGAATGGAGAAGATCGATTTGGCCGGGCGAGTTGAAGTCGAAGTCGCTGCTGCTGCTGCTGACGAAGATGACGATGACGATGGAACAGTCGAGGATCTCGCTGAAGCCATTATAGCGGGCACTGAATCAAATCTAGGCAGGTTAAGAGTCTCGGCGGCGATGGGTCGAAGAGTCAGATCCATAACTTTGATTCAACCACTTATTTAATTGAATTGAAATTAAAAGGCTTATAAGATTATATGGTCTTATTAAGAAACTGTTGGACGGGATAGGAGATTTCAATAGGTGAAACCCTCGCTACCTGAGTCGCACATAAGAACTGGCCGAGTCGCTAAACGTAACCGTGCGGGACTTGCTGTTGTGTCACGCCGCGGGGGAGGAGCCAAGAGGAGGCGGGTCTCCGCTCCCGGACTCCGCCCCCGACTCCGCCCCGCTCGCTCCTGGTTGGACGGCGGCTCGACCACTGGGAGCAGGGGCAATCAAACGGTGCGTGCTTAAGATTAGTAGATTACGCAGCTAATTTGATGTTTATTTTTTTGCGGCGCTACCGCGCCGTGTTGTAAACCGCTACAAAATTTAGGGAGGAAAAATAATTGAACGCTATTCCCGTTTATTACTAATTTTTCCCATGGTAATTATCGACACCATTATAAGCGCGGACTATAATAGCACTGAAGAGAACTGAGCTGTAAAATAACGTGACCGTTGATTTGAAATAATGCGTATTCGTGCTAATTCTTTAACGGTTTTGATAAGTTGCTGATAACAGTAGTGCTAGAGGTTAATAAAGGTCCTGATTGTAAGTTCGATAAAAAGTTAAGTGATAATTTGATAAGATAGTTAATACTATGTTAAATTAAACGAAAACTTATCAAATTTATGTTTAAAGAGCTATTCTGTATTACACTGCTAGAAACCCCTCAGTTTTATGATTGTTACAGTGAAATAACCCAAAAACGCCACCTAGCGGCTAAAAATAGAACTAAGTATACGATTCATTGATTAATTAATTTGTAATAATTCTGAAATGAATTAATATTTGACTGTTTTCTTATACTGAATCAATTCAATCCTGAAATTATGAACCAAATATAACAATATATGTTGAAGGCTGACGCCAAGCACAAGTTACTGTAGAACGATCATAGGTGGCAGTACTTTACTTAAGTTTGTTTTGATTGCTTGAGCAGAAGAGGCTTGAAAACTGTGAAAAACGTGATTGCCGAATTGTTTTTACATAATCCATTTACTTACTAGCAGGTTAATTAACAAACACCAATAATTTTTAGTGTCTTTTTAAAAAACTGATTAAGGATTTTACATTACACGTTTGCTCATATCTGCACAGGTAAACGTTACGTTACAGTTTCCAAACCGTGTTGAGAAATCAATGAAAACTGTGTCCAAGTACTTCAATCTAGATTTGAAAACATGGTCGAATACCAGACCATCGTCGGCAAAGAACTGATAAACAGCCTTCAGTTCACTTACCTCGACTCCAGCCAAGCAGACGTTACATTAGTGTGCGGCGGGAAGCACATTAGAGCTCACCGATTCGTTCTATCCCTCGTCAGCCCGTTCCTGCGGGACGCTCTCAGTTTGTCACCATGTTGCCCTGAAACGACCATCATCCTCGACGGTTTTGAGTACAGTAGACGTAGATCTAGTTTACGAGATGGTTTCTAAATTTATCTCTTTTTCAGGTACGAAGTCGTCTTCAAATTATTGTTACTGCTCTACTCAGGCAGCTGCAAGGGCATCGATAGTGAAATTGGAAAACTGCCCAGTTACTTCAAAGAACTTGGTATACCTCCGCTGGAAAACCTAAGTCTTTGTCCGGAGAAACGACTTGTAGCCGAATCACAGCTGGCAGCCTTGGAGAACGAGATCATCGTCTCTGAGTCGGAATCGAATTCGGACAGTGAGGACTGCATAGAGATTGTCTACGTATCCCAAGAAAAGAACGCCAGCTTCCACGAACAAAAGCCGGACATTAATGTAACCACGTCAGAAGAACCCCCATCCAAGAAACCTCGCAAGAAGAAGCCAAAGAAGAAAGCTGAAATTAAAGAGTCGGTTGTGAACGTCCAAGAGTCAAACGGCTCCGGCTCCGTGTCTACCTCCACGTCAACCAAAACCATCCGGTGCTTCATCTGTCATGAAGAGTTTCCGACAAAGTACCGAATGATGAAGCACCGCAAGACTCATCAAGACTCAGCAGCTCAGCAGACGGCGGCAAGTCTGAAATGTGCCATTTGTGATAAGCAGTATAAAACTACTCGGGGCCTTCATCAGCACCTACAGGAACACATATCAGGCATGGCTAAACTTTTCACCGTCGCGGGCTTCAACGTCCCGACGACAGGGACGTAACTCAGTACCGCTGTTTTACCCGTAAATTATCATTCCGCGTGTTACAATACAAGTACTTCAATTTGTGATGCAGTATATTTATTGGTATGTAAGTGGTTCTCATTACCCAGCTTTATTACTCAAGAATTTTCCAATCAGAATAACCCATTGATAAAGATAAGTGGAGGAATGGGATACGTTATCCGAGGAACGAACGACCCGGACATCCCGAAGGTGCCACGTACGGATTGGTCGCGGGACAGCCCCCGAATCCCGAGTTGCCGCAGCAGCAGCATCCATTATTGTAATGGCAGACTCCTTGGTACAAGTAACTGCGGCAGGCCTGAACGCACGAGTCCCACGTGTGTGACGCGGAGAGGCATCGATATTGCCCGACCCACTGGTCACGACGATCTAATAGGCACATTGGACCACATTAGCAAAGTGCATATTATATTTCAATTTAATATTCGTGTCGGTAATTAAACACTTACTTCGAATGGAACTGGCCTGGGTTACCATAAGAATGGCAGCGAAGAAGACGAATGCTACGCAAGTTTTCATCTTGTCAACCGAAAAGTGAGTGGTGACTTGAACATCTGGGCAGCTCTGTTTGTATTGCCGCTTTATATTTCAGTTTCAGAATTAAGATTTAAAAAACGACAACGTAAATACAGGGATTTCCGCTGTATGGCGAAACGTGCTTTTCAAATATGTTTATATTGCAACACTTGCGCAACGTGTTTGTGTATGTCTTGCTATCTCACACTTTTATTTGCGCACGGTTCGTATAATTTCGTAACGTTTTATCGCCTCTTGCATTTTTATTGCGTAATTAATTAAAGCAACATTTTAACAATTAGCGCTTGAGTTTTTACGCAAAGTTATAAGTTAATCAAAGTGGCATTGGTTTGCATTTTCCACTGCAGGGTTGCCGTAGATGTAATTAACCATTTTCCTGTTAATTACTGTTTATATTGTTATATTAGCATTGGTTAAGCAAGGTTATCATAAAGCCTGTGTGTTTAGAGCATCGTGGAGGCTGTGATCTGGATTTAATAAGGGCAACCATTAGGAGGTCGACTGGGAACTTTCATGGGGCATCCTTTGGGTCCTGCATTGCCGCAGCAGCAGCAGCCATTGCTGTACGAGCAGGAATCGTCGTAGTTGAGATCCTTGCAGGCGCTGGAACAGATTTCGCCGCTGGAGAACGTTCCAGCCAGACAAGCGTAGCTCTTGAGGATCATCGCGATCTCAGGGCGGCGTCCTGTTGAAAAGGAACAAACAAACAAGCTAAGATACATGACTACTCATTAACCAACGATAAAGTCGACAGACAAACAAACAAAGAATTGTAGGGATAAGGATGCATAAGGAGCAACGATATAACGAAGACAGGAACGAATAAACACGTCAACAAGCAAGACTGCTGCTAGTATGGTTAACGGATAACAGGGTCGACAAACAAACTTTAAAATCTGTGAACAAACAAACAATTGAAAAGTGTGATGAGCAAATGTTATAACGAAGATATGAATAGAACAAACAAACAAGTCAACAAACAATAATAACCGTAACTGAGCCGACAACCAAACAAGAATGTGCGTGAACAAGCAATCAAACAAACAAAAGCACTAGAAAGAGACCGGCTAATGAGACAGCACCAAACAAACAAAGCACTAGGTTATTAACGAAAGCTGCAGACCTCGAGAAAACCAAACAAGAAATTTGTTGAACAAACAAACAAAAATTTGAAACAAGCAATTACTCGAACTGAACAAACAATCTATCAAACAAACAATACATGAAACTAACAAGCAACACTATAGTTGTCTTAGAAACAAACAATCAAAGCAAAGCAAACAACCAAACTTAAATACAAACAGGCAATCTAACTAAACAAACAATTTAGCGAACAAACAATGCATGAAACTATCAAGCCAATAAAAACTTAATTATTTCAGAAACAAACAAGCAACCAAACCGAACAAACAGTCTATCGTACTAACAAACCCACCAAACGCATCGACAATCAAATAATCTTACTGAACAAACAATGTACGAAACTATCAAACCAACACACAAACTGATTACTTAGAAATAAACAATCAGCCAAAACTAAACAACAATATTCGTCGAACAAACAAACATATACATCTCTTACCAAAAGTTGTACTTCATTTAAATGCTCTGACAGTGAACAAACAAACAGAAATCCTACCTCCACTTGCAGCTGGTTTTTTGCCGGTCGGAGGTGCTCCGCTGCAAATCGGCAAGCAAACAACTCCCAGAAGAACAAACATCCAAACCAGCTTGCGTGCCATCTTGTCCCTTCCTTTGCTCTTGATCGACTCCAAAATTCTTCGATTTTGCACTCGGTCACTCTTAAATCCCGTCATAAAGACAACTGGAATTTTTTTTAAAACAGCGCTCGGTTTCGTATTTACCGCAAAGCGTCAAAATTATCTCTCATCAGCGGATATCCTGTCGATACATGTTTTCATAATTTGCTGGCTTTATTTATTTACTACTTATTTATTATCTTATAATTTAACGCCGTAGACTGTCTTGTTACTGTGCCAATACCAACTGCCGACTTTTAATTAAAAATATATTTTTTAAATAGACAAAATTTAATTATCGGCGCCTCTGCAAGAAGCTGAACCGGCGCGCGTATTATCAAATTCCCACCGGGCCTAGAATCCAATTTGTGTATAGGCACACAGATAGCTACATCAGATAGACTGACAGAGAGACAGACACATAGATAGTTAGTTCGGATGGATGGATATAGGTGGATGGATATCAATCGATAGAAAGATAGATAAATAGATTGATAGAAAGATGAGTAGATAGTTGGATAGATACACAGATAGATTGATAGATTGATAGATTGATTGATAGATAGGCGATAGACAGACAGATAAATAGGTAGATAGATCTAATTAGATAGATAAATATACAGACAGGTAGATAGATATATAGAAAGACAGATGGATGGATAGATAGACAGATAGAGACAGGCAGACAGATAGTTAGATAAATAGATGGACAGATAGATGGATCGATCGATAGTGCAACATATTGAGACTCTCCGTACTTTTCCTGGTTCCTTAATTGTTACACTCATAAAACAGGATGACTTTCCCATCTCCTACTTTCCTCAATATTATTGTTTATAGTCACGACATCCTCCAAGATTCCCACACCGAAACCCAATAGAGTGTCTTAAACTTTGATACTTCTAGAAAGTTCTTGCACACTCTCTTTGTTCTCTGACAGTATATAAACGCACCTTTCCTTAGAGTGCTCGGACTCTTTGCATTTCAGCTTTCGTAGCTAACGTACGGTCAACTTAAACTCTATCTTGTGAGTATTTGTCCTTTTGTCTATTATTATTACTACTGGTGCACAATAAGGGCTAGAAGAGTATCGAATTGTGTTGTGTTCCAGCAGTTCCTCTATGTGTTTCTTGACAAAAGGGATTAGTGCTACAGGCGTACGATAAGGAGTTAGTGCTATAGGATCTCCTTTAATATTTATATTACACTCCATAGCATTAGTAGCGGTTAGTTGTGATAAATTCATAGCAGGTATATCCTTATATTATCAAGTAACTTTTCTATGCATATTCTTGTTTGAGGATTTAAATGCTGTAATTTTAAATCAGTTTTAGGATGGTAAGTGACCTGCTTCTTGTTTGGTATATCCATTACGTTATTTACTACCTTAATATTTAAGTTATTAATCCCTATTGTAACCATACCTTCACCGCCGTGTAAAGTTATAACTTATTTTTACGTACGAATTCTACTCCTATAAGATACATTCTTCAGTTAAATCTCTTACTACGTAGAAATCATGTGCTAATCTAACCTTATTATCTAGGGTTACGGGTATATCGTATTTTCCAATCATGTGCAATGAGTTACCATTGGCTGTAACTAAAGAAGTAGGAATTAATTCTAGTTTATGTGTACATAATGATTTTACTTGTTCGAAGATAACCTTCTTAATTAAAGAAATTTCTGCACCACTATCGATTAAAGCATTAACAGTAACATAACCTATTTTAATTGGTATTCAAACAGCTTATTGGTATTAACATTAACTATGGTACTTATACTAGCATCTTCTAAATCTAACTTATTGATATAGCATTCATAAGCTAGGGTATCATCACTAACTTTGAAGTTTACTGCGGCGTTTGCCACGGACATTGTTGAATAACATGCCCAAGATCTCCACAATAAAAACAGTTAACGTGAGGCGGGTTTCTACCTTGACTTTGGAGTCGTGAATTTGCTTGAGAATGATCACTTGGTAGAGCTTTAACATTTGGATTCCTCAAATTTTGACCATTCTTAAATTGTGGACTAAAGTTTAGTGAAAAATGAGAGAAATGTTGTTGACAACCTGGGTTGGAAAAATTCGGAAAATGATTTGGAAAACTTTGTCGTTGATAATTTTGGTATCTACCTCTTCCTCTGCCGCGACCTCTACCGTTACCGCGATAGGAAAAGGTATTGTTATTATTTCCTTGAAAAGTTGACTGTCTGACCACCTGAGTCTACGACCCCTGAAGTACGAGTAAAAGAATTTTTTGGAGCATGATTTAACGTTGTTGTTAGTAATTAAGCATTTACACGACAACCATCATTCCAATAAAACTTTCCGGCAATCATGGTCGGAATGGAATGGTCGTGTACTTTATTGTCTTGTTTATCGAATTTAGGTCTTTTCCTCTTTTCGTCATTCAGAGGCTCTTGCTGTTCCATTTCTATGTCATCGATTTTACGTTTTTGTTTTATAATTGAATTCACTTTCTTCTTTCCTTCAGGTAAAACCCAAATAATTAGTCTCATGTGACCAATACAAAGAGTACGAAAGTTGCACTAATAGAATTCACGGTCTTCCCTATAACCCTAACAGACAAATTCATCCCTGTCATTCACAGGATAAGGTTTCCGAAGTAGTCGAACATGCTTATTCAGAGGCTAAAACGGAAACTCTCTTTGTAGTAGCAAACAAAGGAGGTCACATAGAAAAGGACTTGTTGGACAAACTTAACATTCCATCTTTCAATTTGGAAGATATAGCTTGCCCAAAAGTAGAAAAAATTCCTTACAACAAGTTCAGAATGCACTGTGGTAAACGTGTGATCGCTACTTCGCACTGCCCTATATGTACGAAACCTTTCTTTTGGCATTATTTCTAAAAACATACTGCAGAGAACATTCCAAACCAAAATCATAATATTTCCCCATTCTATTTTGCCACCTTTCTTTGTCAGTGTTTCCCACATTTCATCAATATTTGTTGGAGCGATATGGATGATGCCAGAAGCAATATGGGTTCTGGACGCCCTACTGTGCCGTTCTCTCCGATTATCCCCCTGGGATATGCTAACACTTTAGAGAAGACTCTACTGCTGTACATCGCACTATTTCGAAGTCGTACACTAAGCATCGAAGTGAGCGAAGAGCTGTTAACCAACCAAGATTCGAGGTACGACTATCTACTAGAAGACCGTATGGCAGCAGCCTCTCCTCAAGCACTAGCAACGGATCATCGCCAAATGTGCTGGGCGAACGCCGAAGGATTGTCGGCGGTGTTTCTGAACCAGATCGACGATTATTTAGGAGTAAACGATATTCCTGAACCTGACGTAAGAATGCCAAGACGACCTAACGTCCGACGCCGATATAAAGTTCAACGTCGAAACCAGCCTCAACATCGTACTTCGACCTCGTTTCGTCCTACTATACATCGTTCCCGAGTTCCAGTCTCCAATCACACAGTAACTCACACCGTTCCATCCGCTACAGCCGCTAGAACAGGTACGAACTGTCGAGTCACCTTCGCTGACAGAACTCTGGGAAACGCTACGCGCTCGACACCTTCTACTTCAAGAACCCAGTTCCCATCATCTTAACACATATATATAGCGAATCATCCAGCATCATATCGACAAGTTATACAACTTGCTCTTTTACGATTCTGACGAATCTTTTTCAAAAGGGTGAGGAATGCAACATATTGAGACTCTCCGTACTTTTTCTGGTTCCTTTATTGTTACACTTATAAAACAGGATGACTTTCCCACCTCCTAATTTCCTCAATATGATTGTTTATAGTCACGACATCCTCCAAGATCCCCACACCGAAACCCATTATAAGAGTGTCTTAAACATTGGTACTTCTAGAAAGTTCTCCCACACTCTCTTTGTTCTCTGACAGTATATAAACGCACCTTTCCTTAGAGTGCTCGGACTCTTTGCATTTCAGCTTTCGTAGCTAACGTACGGTCAACTTAAACTCTATCTTGTGAGTATTTGTCCTTTTGTCTATTATTATTTTGGCTTCCGCAATACAAAGTTTATGCAACCAAACAAACTTGGAGATAATCTTCTAGCCAGATCGGCCCAACGGTTGCAACTAGATAATATCCAACAGTATTGAACCCCAAGACATTGCAGGTAGATAGATAGATTGATAGAAAGATGAGTAGATAGATTGATAGATGGATAGATAGACAGATTGATATATGGATAGATAGATAGATTGATAGAACGACGAGTGGGTAGATTGAAAGATGGATAGTTAGTTAGATAGATAGATAGAGAAGGCAGACAGATAGATAGTTAAACAGATATATAGATAAAGGGACAGATAGATAGATAGATTGACGGAATAATAGATAGATAGATAGAAATGTATAGACGGTTAAGAAATGGGGCTCCGGGGCCGGTTGGGATCTGATGATAAGCAACCGGTGTGCGACATCTAACCGAGGGGTTCGATACGCCATTTCAGGGTGTACGTAGTCAGGATATCATTTCACGATTCTTAGCCTCATTTTTCATTGATTTCAATGGCATTTTCTCGGGATTCTTCACCTCATTTCCCTCATTTCCCCGGTAAGCGTACGGTGATTCTTGGGAGTAGCGAACCCCTCGCATCTAACCTAAAGTCATTATAATCATCCTCATTTTTGGATTTATTTTCAATATGTATTTTATTTGTTCTCGAGATATATAGATCTACAATCTGTGTCGGGTAAAAGCTATTTAAATTATAAATTATAACATTACCAATCCGAAACTGATGCCACGAACAAAACCACTAACACAGTACCAGATTCTCCCACTAGATGGCGCTACTGTTGAATCAAAGGTAGGACGCCTTCGATTTGTTTTGCTGCAACTTATTAACCGAGGATCGTATTATTCCTTGTGTTTCTTGTATCCAAATGATCGAACCAAGCTTGTAAACATGTCAAAAACATGTCGATCTGTATGAATATTACCCCTTTATCAAAATAGAAAGCGTCTAGGTATACAGCATCGGCGTTTTCACCTGTTCCTGTTTTACCTCGTTTTCATCGTATAACTGTGTACTGAATGTAAGGACGAATATCACTTCGTCTGTAACGGGAAGAATACCTGAAATTACTCGCAAAAACCTGAATGGAATGATGTCAGAAAAGCCAGCGGACCTCGAAACGCGGTTTCCTGAATGGTATAATCACTATGCAACTTGCAAGAATATTTTTACGGTGTTACAGGAGAGGATTATTTCAGACGTATGAATTGTTAATTTTCAATCTAGATAATTTATCCATCGCATAAGTAAATAAGAGCTTGGGAATATCGATATAAATCGATAACTAAGTCGTCTATCGATTATTGACTGCATAAAGAGAATCGAGTTGAGGTCGTTGATAGTTTGCAGCCGTGACCTTTTGACCTCGTGAGGTCGCGCAAGAAAGTTGAAGAAAAGGGGGTCTTGCTGTTTCGCCTGCAGCGAGTTTTCACTTGTACCGAAAGACCCCGTCGAATCTGCGCTGGTGAAAAGTGGAGCGTGGAGCATTGAGTGGAACATCGAGTGGAGCAATGGGGGACAAAGTGGAGCGAAATGGAAGTAAGAAGGAATTTGTGGAAACGGGAAAAGGTAAGTGGAATCTCTGCTGGTTATGCGATGGCGGAAGGTTATAGTTTAGTTAGTTCCACTCGGTTCCATTTTGTTCCACTTATTGCCAACTTGGTTGTTTTGCACCAGATTGTAGTTCCACTGTTACTCCACAAATTCCCGAGTTCAGTACTATTCCACACTTGTTCCACTTTGTTTCATTCGGTCCACCTTGCTCCACTGCATTAGTATAGTTCCACTTGCTCCAACTGTGTTCCAATTGTGTTTCACTTTGCCCCACCTAATTCAAGTCTGCCAACTTGTTCTACTTACTGGCTTTCCGTTTGCCGTTGTTCCACTTTGCTTAACTCAGATCCACTTTTGTTCCACTCAGTTCCACTTAACCATATCTAGTTGATCCTGTTCCGGGTAGTTACACCTCTAGCTGTGTTCCACTTCATTCCACTTTGCTCCACTACGCCTCATTAAACACGCTTTTCGTATGCCAACCTCCTCACCTCGACTTTGACCTTGAATTGAAACATCTCAATGATATTCTAATCAACTTTAACAGCAAAATTTTATGACAATCACCAAAGTGCTCCACTATAGAAATTCTACTGGCTGGAATGTTCGTACCGTTAAACTTAACTGTGCCAAGAGATTCCTCACTGAAAAACCTGTTCTTCTATGCAAGCGAACCACCAATATCTTTTTGGTAAAACTGTCCGTAGGTTTCAGCAGCTGAAACGCCTCGGGCTATGCAAACGGTATTTGTTCGAGCCGGTTTATAGGAAGGAGACGCAGTGTTTCGGAGGAGTCAGTAGCGTGAGGAGGTTAGCTAGCTTCTAGCTATTAGCAAGCAGTAAACACTGACAGATCCTGGGCTAACTGTTGTAACTGTTGTTTTATTATTCTCGTCCCAACAGTTTTCGCGATTAGCAGCTGCACTCGGCGACAGCACCTAAAATGGCGTCTTGGGCTCGCGAACTGTTTCACGAGTACGACGAACTGATGAACAATCGCAGCGGTAAGGCTATAAGTTTGAGGAAGTGGAACAGTTGGAAGCATGGTGGAACAATGTGGAACTGGATTTGCTTATTTGGTATTTATGACTTGATGTCAATGAACTTGGGTTTTTAGACTTTCCACTTGTTCCGCTTAGTTCCACTTGTTCCACTAGGTTCCACTTATCTTCCTAATTCAGTTTAGTTTTACCTGTTATATGAATACCTCTTAGTTCCACTTGTTCCACCACGTTCCACTTTGCTCCTGTTAGTTTCAGGACGTAAAAGTGGAGCAGCTATTTTTAGTGGAATCTGATAAGTAGAACTGATTTACCGCACATAAATTAACAAATTCCACCCAGTTCCACAGATTTGGTGGAGCATTGTGGAACAATTTGAAACAGTGTGGAACAGTCTTCAGAACTGTTTTTTTTCTTTTTTGCCCTGAAACCAGTTTGTCATGAAATGTGCTCCGCAGATTCCACCTAGTTCCACTCAGTTCCACTTGTTCCACTCAGTTCCACTTGTTCCACTCAGTTCCACTTGTTCCACTCAGTTCCACTTGTTCCACTCAGTTCCACTGATAAACAGTAACTATTCGTAGTCGCTTGGAACATTAGTGGAATTTACCACTTGTAGGCTAATATATATGTCCTATATTCATCTGCTCCACAAAATCCACCAAGTTCCACCTTATTCCACTTAATTATAATCAGTTCCTTTACTCCGGTAATGAAACAACACATTGATTAATTTGGGGCATTTCATGAAACTTCTTTAACGAGTATGTGGTCAACTTCATTTTAAAATTCCACATTGTTCCACAAGTTCCACTCAAATTCCACTGAGTTCCACGGGCGCACGTGCACCTTGTAAAAATAACGGTATTTTTTAGGTCTCGTGGCTTCAACGCACGTGCGTCTGGGTGTACGTGACGCTTGGGTCGTATTAGGCCGCTAGGCAAATGAAAGGAAACTCGCTGGAGGAACCTACCCAGTTTCAAAACGTACGAGGCTAAATCATGCATTAAGTAATAAATCTTAATAACATTAACTAGTTAACACCTGACTTCATTTAAGTAATAACCTATTACAACTGGATCAGTTAGTTCCATTAAGTTTTAATGTCGTTTAGACTGTTATATTTAGATTTTAATGCAGGTACTTAATGAGTAAAGTAACCATCGAGTTAAATGTCTTTAGATTTAAACAAATAACGATAATTTGTGTCAGTTAGCGTGTGATTTTAATGAAATGAAATTTGGCAGATCCTCGTGTTAAGAACTGGTTCCTCATGAGCTCTCCATGGCCGACGCTTCTCATGTGCGCTGCCTACGTGTACTTCGTCAAGAACCTCGGCCCTCGCCTCATGGAGAAGCGGAAACCCTTCGAACTGAAGAAGACCATCATCTTCTACAATTTGGTTCAGGTCGTCGGCAGCGCCTACATGGTTTACAAGGTAAATCCGCGCCCAAGTTTCGGGCAGTTTGCAGGATCTCCTCAGCCATTGTAGGATCTCTTTAATGTACAACGCAACTTAAGAACTTCTATTGGTTTCTGAAATGACGGTAAAATAATAGCACCCCGCCCAGTTTTCGGGCAGTTTACCTGAATGGATCTCTTTATGCACGACGCAATTCAAGAACTTCTATTGGTTTCTGAAATGACGGTAAAATAATAGCACCCCGCCTAGTTTTCGGGCAGTGTGTGCATCAAGATCCACAAGGTATTCAAGTAAACTGTACTTGAGAGATTAACCTAAATAACAATACGAAAGACTGCGCACCGTTGGTTATGTAGGAAGCCAAGCCAAGTTTTGGATGTAAGAGACGATTACCAGAAGAGAAAAGAGTCGAGAAAGGGTTTGCTGATCTTAAACAGGTCAGCTACCTTTCTTCCTCCGGGTTCCTGACTTCTTTAAGGATGCACGACGGCACCTCAATGCCTTTTAATTTCCATTATTATAGCCCTTGCTTCTTTTAATCGTCTTTGTTTGTTTTGTTATCCTGTCGGTCCCGTATAAATCGTCGTAAACGTAATTTGCTCTGGTCATGTTTCCGACGCATATAGTAGTTAGATGAACGATACTCAAATCGAGAAATTTGCCGCCCTTCATTGGCGTATCAGTGTATCCACAGCGATATGTTGAAAACCAATTCGAAGCCAACACATCGACTTCTTTTTATTTCTTGCACAAATCGTCAAGTGAGTTGGCAGCGCGTCACTTCAGAGAGAGTGCAGGGTGAAAGTTTGTTGGAGCTCGGACGAGTTATTGCAAGGAGTCATGAAATGCAAATGACCCTATGTACAAAACTTTCATAACCACCATTTTTAAAGTACAACTCTCCTGTAATGCAAATCAAAATGGCCGCCAAACTAATCAACAGAAAAGACGTTTATGTACTTATCCTCAATCAGGAACCGCCATTTTGAGCACATTGCACTTGACAACTAGCGACGACTGCAGAATAACGCTGCATTTTTAAAAATCGGCTAGCGCAATGATCCCTCGGCCGCCATTTTGAGCGCATCCTTATGTCACCATATCCTAGTTTCATGTTTAACCGTTACGCACAGTATGAATATCTCTCTTTCATGCAGGGCTCTTGTAGCCGCCATTTTGAGCGCAACCTCTTTCGTTGCAAGGCGTTAGAGCTTTCATGATTCACCAATTGCCGACTAGCATAGTGACTTACTAACGTATATTTATGTCTAGGTTATGGTCCATGCCTGGTTGACGAGGTACAGTCTCCGCTGCCAGCCGGTCGACTACTCGAACGACCCCGACGAGATGATTGTTGCATCCCTCGTATGGTGGTACTACTTCTGCAAGTTCACCGAGTTTCTGGACACTGTCTTCTTCGTCCTGCGCAAGAAGAACGATCAGATCACCAACCTCCATGTTATCCACCACAGCATCATGCCAATCTTCACCTGGTTCGGCGTCAAATTCACTCCGGGCGGTCATGCGGCCTTCTGCGGCACTCTCAATACCTTCGTGCATGTCATTATGTACACGTACTACCTGCTAGCAGCTCTGGGCCCCCGGTTTAAGAAGTACTTGTGGTGGAAGAAGTATTTGACGAGCCTGCAGATGGTGCAGTTCATCATGGTGTTCGTCCACAGCGTCCAACTGTTCTTCATCGACTGCAACTTCCCCAGAGCTTTGGCCTACGTCATGTGCTTCAATGCACTCATGTTCTTAGCACTCTTTTCCAACTTTTACGTTCAGGTAATTCACCTATTCAAAGCTGAGAAACATATTAACAGTTCGTATGTTCGCAGGCGTACATTAAGAAACGTCGCCTACCAGCAGCACCTCAGAAGGACGGCAAAGAAGCGTTCCATACATTCAATCCAGCGTCTAGTCTCCTCATGGCCTGCTTTACCGGAGACCAAGGGAACCGACCCAGGGAAAAGATGACCAATAACAACCTGGGTAGCCACCACACCAACGGCGGTCCAAACGAACATTACAAGGACCAAAATGGAACCAGCAGCTCAAAGACGGAAAAGACCGAGTAGGTGTGGTCTTGTCCGCATGCATTTGATTTTAACGAATTTCTGCAAACAGTTTTTACTAACGGAAACTAACGAATGGGTGAAGTCCCTGGCTTATTGTTTTGCCCTTTGAAAACAGCGTCAGACTCAGCCTTGTATATTAGCCCCAGGGAAAAATTCAAGCCAGGGTTTATTTTACCATGAACTCTTTCTAAAGATGGACGAACATGTATTTTCTATTGAAATTTCGTCCGGATATAGGCTTTTTTTCTGTAGCAAGAGTATTATTACACGTAAAGACGTTATCACTACATTGGTTTCTTTTCTTCACTTCAGGTTGTAATCAATATAGATATTAAATGTTATGAATGTTGAAACAAAACTGAAAGCTAGT
>JAIQCU010000441.1:35613-48627 GCA_022114935.1 Leptestheria dahalacensis | reverse complement strand
ACATCTACTTACTAGTGTGTATAGCAATTAAATATAGCAAGCATACAAGTACACTAGTACTTATCTTGAACAGGTTGACTGGCCAATCAAGAACCAACTGCACGACGAGTTAGTATTCCTCAACTCAGACTCGGAGTTCTCCTCCCGAAAGATCACATCAGCTCCAGCTGTCTCCGTCGACGGCAATTTCTACGCTGGGTAAGTATTCATTCAACATTTCTCCTGCTAATTATAGAGTAAACTCATGAATGGTTTCAGATACTACCCTGAAATGGACGCTACCGCGGTAGCACTACCCCTCTATCCGTCCCAATCCGGTAAGGAAGAGCAGTACTTCAGCCTTCTACCTGAAGGTACCACTCTGGAAGCCTTAAATGACGCTGGACATCTGAGCTTAATGCTGATCATGCCTGGCGAACCAAGTAGCCAGAAGACCGGTGGAGCTCCACTTGCTGCTCTAGAGTCGAAACTAGCAGACGACCCTGAAAACTGGAACAAACTACTGAAAAGCCTTGCTAAGACATCGCTGAACGTTCAGTTTCCCCAACTGCAGAGTGAAAACGCTCTTAGATTTAGCCGCGCTATTGCTGAGCTTCCCGAAAGCCAGTTAGCACAGTTGTTCGATCCTGAAAGGGCTGATTTCAGTGGCGTTGCAGGACTGAAGAATCTCTACTTAGTCGATGTCAACCAGTTGGTGCAACTCAACATATCCTCTGTAGCTGTAACAGACGGTACTAAAAGAGCTAGAAATAGTAATTAATCTACTTTAGCATTGTCAAATAATTTCGCATTTGTAATCTAGACTCCGAGGACAGATTACGAGCAACACCTCGTCAGGGTGACTGCCACCGGAACACCAAACCCAGGCAAGGGACTACCCAAAGCAAGAAGACTGCTACCAAAAGCAAACCAGCTGGAAATACTTCGAAGACGGCCGTACAAAAGACCAACAACCGGTCGACTACCCACACCCCTAGTAAATCCTCGTCTTCAACTAACAAATCCAATAGTAAAGTAACTAAACCCACTTCAGTTAAGTCGACTGGTAAACCACCTGCACCTAAAGCAACTACTAAATCACCTGCTACCAAGCCAACTAACAAATCATCTGCTTCCAAGCCGGCTACCAAGTCGCCTGCTACTACCAACAAGAAAGTATCACCAGCCACTGCAAACTCGCAGAAGAAACAGGCAGCTGCTACCACAAGTAACAAGAAAGCATCTACTACAACACCTCAGAAACAGCAATCTTCGAACCAGAAAGTTCGAACTACCGCTAAGCCTTCATCGACCAAGAACAAGACGCCCTCAGGAGCAGCTACATCTACAAAGAACACAACGAAGAAGCAGACTAGCAAACCGACCGTTGCCAAGAACAGTACAGCAACAGCACGTCCAGCAGTTAAGAACCAGAGTAACAAGCCAAGCAATAGCAACAAACGAGTAACCACTGCAGCCCGCCCCGCTGTCAAGAAACCTGCGTCAACCACCACCAACGTGAAAGCTGTTAACGGTACCAAGGCTGCTCAGAAACAGCCTGCGAAACCCACTGCTGTGAAAACTACCCCGGCAAAGACCAACCCTACTAAAACGACTGCCACTAAACCCACAAAGACGACTTCGGCGAAACCAGCTTCCAAACCAACTTCTGCTAAAGCAACCTCTACGAAAACCCAACCGAAACCCACTGGTACGAAGACTAGCAGCGCCACTACCGGCAAACCTAAAACTACCAACACCAAGAACACAAACAAGTCAGCTACCAAAGTGACGGTTACTACTAACAATAAGCCAAAAACTACTACCACCACTAAAACGACCAACAAGGCAAGCACTACACAGAAGAAAAGCAAACCAACCTCCAACACGAAGACTACAACTACCACGAAAACTTCTAGCAGCAACAAGAAGACCAACACCAACACGAACAACAAGCCGAAAAATGGACGCGCTGATGATTCTTACGAAAGTCTGATTTTCAACCGATCGTTCCTCTACGCAGTAAGGCACAACCCTACTGGAATTCTGATGTACATCGGCCGCTACGTTCAGCCTTGAATGCTAAGCAAAAAGCTGCTGTAGCAGACGCCTTAAGTGCAATCTGCCAACCTTTGTTACCCGTTATATTACGCAGATTGTTGTTGATTTTATTTCGTATTTATACCAGCATTAACATTATGTAAGCTAATTGAATATAATCTTATAACTAATAAACGCTAAAAAGTATTTAACCGTTTTGTTGGACAAGCAGTACATATGTTGACCACGGGATGGCGTTGACCTCTTTGTAACAAGTAACAGACGAAGTTTTCAAGTTTGCATAAAACTGGTCTAATTTCGCCGTTTTGGGCCATTAATACACAGAACAAATGCACAATATGGAAGCAAGTTTTTAGAACGTCATGAATTATACAAGTCACGAGAATACAAATCCATTTAGCGCAACTGAGCGTATTTCAGTTAGATCTTGTGAACCTTTTTACCCGCTGGTTTTGTAAGCATCATTATCTGAGCACTGCATACTAGACATACCGTTCATACTACAATTCACATACCGTTGCAACCGTTTCGTAGGACAAGCAGTGCATGCTTTAACCACCAGATGGCGCCGACTTGTAAGCGCCAAATAGCAGACGAAAGTTTAAATTGTTCACGAAACTGGTCTCGTCTCACTAGTTTGGGCCATTATCGCAGGAGTCCGTACAAATGATTAAACCTTGCAATATAACCAGTTTTTCAAAACGGCATTCAATACGTAATTCAATCTTGTTTATACATTAACATATTTCAACTAGATTTCTCCTTAACCTTCTTAATCGCCAGTTTGGTATGCATCGTTGTTTGAGCACTACACACTAGACATACAAATTGCAGGCCGTGGGAAATGTGTTACGTATTCGTCGTTTCTTATGCCAGACAAGTTTTTTGGCTGCAGCACGCGTCATCCATTTTCAAACAAGTTGCCACCGAAGCCAAGTACCCAGAAAAGTTATCTGCATTCAGCAGGTGTATATCTAGTTTTCTTTTCACTTGGCAATCCAGGTTAAACCGAATGTCGGGACTAATCTGTATTCCTCAGTAACTCGGCTGGATTCGACTCGTTTCAACTGCTACTCATCATGATACCCAGCATGTTTGACATCTCTATACTCTTAAAAAAGTTCAGTATAGTTTGATTTCAGATTGTATTGTCGTCCAGGTCAGTATTATGAATCGTATTTCCATTATCCATCTACTAAGTAAACTATTTGTCCGGATTCACAACCGATACTGATTACTACTTAACCCGATTATGGAGAAACTGTCATAGTAGATGGATCTTGTCTTGTAAGGAACCCATCTTAGGACAATTAAAAGTGCAAAGTGCAAGCGGTTAAACTAACTTCTCTTTTTCCTTTATCAGTAGTTTACAATCTGGTCATGCAATACTTAGGTACATGCGATGAATGAGGGCGCATCTGGATTGGACCGCTAACTTTGCCGTCTTTAAGGTCACCTTTCCCACTTTAAAACCTCAGCACGAAGCGTTCACCCTCAGAAGTATTACGCGCGGCAAACTGCATACCTAGTATTCTGCAAGTACTCTGGATAATTTAGTATCTATACTTATAATAGTATGCTAGAATTTATACTCGTATTGCAAACTTGATTAGAGTTCGGTATATAACGGTGAACTGATGCGTTATGTTTAATGATAGTTGTATTTACATATTATTTATCTATGCATATTGGAGACCTTAATTTGAGTTTAGCGCGACCACATATTTCTTACAGTAAGTGTAGTACACTATGTTGAATTGTATACTGAATCCAACACCTAAGCCACATGTACTTATATTATAGACTTTATATAGTCTTTACACAATACTATTAAGTTGATTAGATTGTTATATACATAGATAGATAGATATTAGACAGATAGACAGACAGATAGATAGATAGATAGATAGATAGATAGATAGATTCCATCCTATCATACCAGGTACTAATCTGAATGATACGCTGCCACGCACCTCGTTTATAGCCAAGTATGATGATCCAGTTACAACTTGATTTGACTGCTGTACTGTGTACAAACTTGTCTTCTCGGTTTTACTAATGAACGTAGTTGCAAAAACTGGATCTGTACTATAACAGCAGCAAGCTTGATACTATTTTTTCGTAATAGCATAGTTATTACAGTTACATTGTAATTGGCTGAATCAATCTTGGAGCATCAAAACAAGACAAATCTGGTTAAGACCCAACCCTAACAAATTAACTGATGCAGCAAGCGTTTAACCCAGTGTACTAAACTTACAACTTGTTACCACTTCAAGACCATGAAGCTAGTATTTTTAGCACAAAACAGAGAGAATAGTACTGAATTATTCACCTAGTATATAAGAAATGATGCAAGAGGGACGGCATAGTGACGTGAAGTGCGTGGGTGTGACTTTCCCACGGACACGGGGAAACGCCCCCACTGCCATCGTCGCCTATAAAATGCGCTTCGAACGAGCAACAATTCTCATCTTTTGTAACCATCTAGCAAAGAGAGGACTTTTCACCTTTCTGGCTTTTCTTGAAACTGAATGCTCAAAACATCTTGAAAACACTAAATTTGAAAAACAGTTAAGATGAAGTACCTAGCAAAAATCATGAAAAATCCGCACAAAGTCCGGCCGCAGGTAACTACAAATCATACAATTCTATGCTTTCCTTGAATAACAAACTTGCATTGTGTTTACAGACTCTGGTGTTAGTTTATCAAACTAGCAGTTTAAGCAAACAGTTAGCAGTTCGTTTAAACTAGTAAACTTAGTAATCTAGTAAGCCCAATACTTACTAAAGATAGCTGAAATGCATAACCCCCCAACTGAAACTTAGGTATAGCTGGTAACCATCACATACTGAACCGTCTACTGAGTAACTAAGGACTAGCAAATGTTGAAAATCCATAGCCAGTTAGCAAGTACACAAGCGTATCAGTAAGGCAGTACGTAAGCAAGCTTAGGTTAATTAGCAATCGCTGCTAGCACGTTAGCAAGTTACAATATAGCTATTACAGAAACCTTTTAACTGCTAATTTGATTTAAAGTTAGTGAAACAGCAATGAAAGTTGTTCTTACAGCAAAGGCGTATCCTGTGCGGCCGAGTCTGAAGCGCATTTTGCTTGGCGTAAAAACAGCACATGTGGAATCTGTTGCCTTCGATTCGGTTTCATTGGAAAGCCGACCGTTTCACACTCACAGTGACTTCTTCAGTACCTCAATAGGTGGCTCTCTAGTATAGGGGTTAAGCTCTAGAGTTTTAAGAAACCCCTTGGCTGACGATGAGAGATTGCAATTTTTCAACAGAAGTGGCTAGTCTCAGTGTAGGTTCTATCGAGAACTCAAAAGCCACGTTACCAAGTCTCCTCCGTTGCTAGATTTTAAAATAGAAGAGTGCAAAATGCCTAGTTTACGTCATCGTACCAAAAGTACTAGAACCAGAGAACAGAACAAACCGAGCTTGCAAAAGTTGATTTTTAAAAACCCCGAGAAAGTTCTACCGCAGGTCTATGATTCTCATCTGCCTTTTCCCCCCATGATTCTCAGTTCATTTTCAATCTTATTTTTAAGTCTTATTTAACTTTTAATCTTGAATCAGCTTTTAGCGGCCATGGCTGCAGCCTGGGGATTTTTCTGCACGGGTCTGGTGAGAGGTTGGAGTTCTCCAGGAGTTCCGTCCTTGGTTGCTTCGAAAATTGTACCCTTGACGGATGCTGATGCTGCGTGGATTGGTAACGTATATATCTGTCTATTATTTGTGTATTGAATTATATATACTCTATCTATCTATCTATGTATCCATCTGTCTATCCATCTGTCTATCCATCTGTCTATCTCTGTTTGTCTATCTATCTATCTCTACCTACTATCTATCTACTATCTATCTATTTATTTGTCTATCTATCTCTCTATCCATCTGTCTGCCTGTCTGTCTATCTATCTCTACTTACATTATATCTAGCTATCTACCTACCTATCTATCTATCTCTGTCTATATATCTATCTATCTATTTATCTATCTATCTATCTATCCATCTGTCTATCTGTTTGTCTGTATGTTTGTCTGTTTGTGTCTATCTCTATCTACTATACATATATATATCTCTATCTATCTATGTATCTATATATCTACATATCTATCATCTATCATCTATCATCCAACTACCTATCTACCTATCTATCTAATATCTATCTATCTATGCATCAGCAGGGCCATGGGCGCATTGCCTGATTGCCATGTAAATTAGTTACACTCCAGCTTGGGTAATTAACTAATATTTGTCTGTTTTGTTTTAGCTGCCTTGCCACCACTGTGCGCTTTGTTCGGCAGTTTACTGGTCAGTGTACCGATGCAGTACCTCGGACGTCGCAAGGCGCTATTGATTCTTTCGATTCCTTTCTTTTTGGGATTCATGCTGATGGGCTTCGCTTACTTCGCCGAGCATAAATCGATCCTCTATATCGGACGTATCATGAGTGGTACCATGAACGGCGCTGCCACTCCTGCTGCTCAAATTTACGTAAGAATATTTAAAAGAGCATAACGTTTCTTATGGATACCTAGAACGTTACATAAGATTGTAATGATTTTATCAAGGCGGGTACTAGGTAGGCAGTTAGTCAAGTAGGTAGATAAGTTGGTACATAGACAGATAGAACAGAGATAGATGAACAGAGAGACAGATAGATATACAGATGATGGATGGATGGATAGATAGATAGATAGATAGATAGATAGATAGATAGATAGACAAATAGATAGACAAATAGATAGACAGATAGACAGATAGAAAGGTCGATAGGTACATAGATACATAGATAGTTACACAGCTACATAGATACACAGACAAAACCACCTAGTTAATTAGTAGTTTAGTTAACTAGTTGGATACTTATACGGCTAGTCGATTACTTTGTAACTGGGTAATAGATAGTAGAACACTAGGTCCACATACTAGGCAAGAATATTGTACTATAGCAACAAAAATAGTCTAAATAGTTATTAAAAGAAATCGTGTTGACATGATCAATGAAGACAAAGGCTAACCATAGCAACAACGTCATTCGTTTCTTAGGTAAGCGAGTGTTCGTCGCCTCGAATCCGCGGTACTCTCGGTACCTTGACGGCCATCTTCCTGGCTTTCGGTATCCTTGTCGCTTACATCATCGGTGCCTTCGTCGAGTGGTACGTCCTTGCATGGATCCTGGGTGTGTTCCCTCTCGTCTTGTTCACCTGCATGATTTTCGCCCCGGAAACCCCTACCTGGTTGCTATCAAACAAACAGGAAGAAGAGGCACGCAAGTCTCTTCAGCGTCTTCGAGGAAAGTAAGTCGATCTTTACTTACCATCATATAGAATTCCGATATACTTGTATTACAAAGGGTTTAGTTGGTAACACCGTGTTGCGAATAGAGATAACACTTTCTATATCTTTAGGAAAACCAATATCGAAGTCGAGTTCCAGCGTCTCAAGGAAAATGCCAACAAGAATACGCAAAAGTCTAACATCAAGCCACGAGAGCTTCTCAAGGGATCCGTCTGGAAACCTCTGCTGACTTCCATGGCGCTGATGTTCTTCCAGCAGTTCACCGGTATCAACGCTATGGTCTTCTACACTGTCAGCATCTTCCAGTCCGCTGGTAGTTCCATCGACCGTCGCTATGCCACCATCATCGTCGGTATCGTGCAACTCATCTGTACTGGAGGATCTGCTTTCCTGGTAACTTTCCCCATTCAGATTCACTATTCCCTCCACAACGTCCAAGAGTCGAAAACAGCTGGCCCTCCGACTATAGAAATTCTGACTTAAGAATCGCCTGAGGGCAAAACAGAAGCTAAGGTTAACTATTACGACCCGCATTACGATTTGAAACTTACTTGTTTTAGTAGTTTTTTACGCTAATCGGATGATTCAATGTTTGTTTTGACACAGGTGGACAGATTCGGTCGCCGATTCCTGCTTTTCCTGTCCGGCAGCGTCGTGTCCGTCTCACTGGCAGCCATGGGGGCCTATTTCAAGATGCAGGAGCTTTGGGGCGATGCAGCAGCATCAGAATCACTCGGCTGGTTACCACTAGCGTCACTCATCCTCTTCTTCATCGCGTACTCGGCCGGTTTCAGTAACGTCCCCTTCCTCATCATGGGTGAGCTGTTCCCGTCTCGTTACCGAAACATTCTCGGCTCCATCGCTTCATCCTTCAACCTGGGATGCACGTTTTTAGTCGTCCGAACCTTCCCCATCATGCAAATATCCATGGGTAGATACGGAGCTTTCTGGTTCTTCATGGCTTGCACGCTGCTGAGCATCGTCTTTGTTTACTTCCTGCTGCCTGAGACTAAAGGGAAAACCTTGGAAGAGATCGAAAAGTTCTTTACGGTCAAGTTTAACAAAGATGGAACTACCAAGGACCCCGATGCTGAAGCACCTGAACAGAATGCTAATAAAGAAATATCGATTGTATCAACGACGGTGGGTAACAGCCCGACCAAAGGTGCTGTTAACGGACAGAACGGACACACGAATCCTACTTTTGAAGGAGATACTTTTAAACGCTCGCCGATATCTTTAGAACCAATCGATTCGGAAGACGAAGAAGGAGACGACGATATGCCCGTGCCAACTCCTTTATAGTTTAGTTATATAACCACTGTTATTTTACGCAAATTTAGCCCAAATGTTTAAAACGGAAAATGGCTCCTTTGTGTCGTGTTGCTTTCAAGAGAGCTCGCCAGATTTTTGCATTTTGTTGTAACCAATGTAAAAAAGAATTAAAACAAAAACCTGGTTTAAATGAATAATAAGTCGTGTGTTGTATGTCAAATAACAATAAAAAGGAAATAAAAAACTGATGTTAATTAAGTAAAACAGTCAAATTAATACCTGAAAAATTGATAATGGTGACTGCAATTCAGGTTTGCTGTTTAGAAGCAACCCTGATGAATATTTTATTTTAATGTCCTCAACAGTAAACTTCGTCTGCTTCCGGTGATCGATTCGACTCTTCTGTCAACCTGTGTCAACTTTCAACCAAAATGAGTGCCCAACCAGATATTGAACTGCGAAAGGTACCCATTACTTAATATATAAACATAAGTTATTCAGGTTTTTATTAATTATTGGGAAAATGTTCATTGTTTAGGCTTTTGCTGAACTGCAGCAGAAAATGATAGAAACATCGCAGAAACTCAAGTTGTCAGACATTCAGATTGAAAGTCTGAAGCGCGGCATCATGCATTCGCAGATCACCGACAAGGAGATCGCCGCACTGCCCGCTGAGACCAAGACTTACGAGAGCTTGGGTCGGGCGTTCTTGCTGCGGGACATTGGGGAAGTTCGAAAGAACCTGGACAGCAAGAAGAAGACGTGCGAAGAGAAGATCAAAACGCTAGAGGTTTGTACCAGCTACAAGTCAGTGTATTGTTGCATCGTACTTATGAGATCACTGTTACAGAACAATAAAACCTACTTGGAGAGGAACTTGAAGGAGAGCGAGAACAACCTTCGTGAACTCGTCCAGCAGAAGAAAGACGCAGCAACGAACTAATATTCCCACCGTCTTAACTTAAGCTTACACACAATTCTAAATTTTCATTAACGTGCTTGGAATACAGGACAATAACACCCAAACATTGACATGTTTATATGTAACTAGTCTCATCCAAGGTTGACAGGCAGGGGCGCTGGGTCGTCGACGGCCTTATCTCGTTCTTCTTCCAGTTCGGGAAGCTGAGACGGATGGCCTTTTGAAAGTTATCATTGCAGAGTCCATATATGATGGGGTTGATTGCTGTGCTAGTGTAAGTGAGGTAGTGGGCTGCGAAAAGAAGGTTTCGAAGCCAATCGGGAATCTGTCGAAAGCAAACGTTTCAAAGTTGATATAGATCTTCAACTTTACTTACCTACTCTTTGTTAGATACTAGAACATGACAACATCTTCGCCATGAACCCGAATTTATGTATGTTGAAGAAGTACAAAACTAATGCGGTCTAATTGCATCAATAGCGGTTATGCGGACCGCGTTCGTCATTTGTCTTCCAAACAAAGTATAATATTCCTATACAGCAGACGACTCTAAACGTGCGTTAACTCTCGTTATGTTATCAATATGACACAATTAAGCAATACTGCATTTAAAGAATACGATAGTTGGGTTAGTATAGAAAAATATCCTGATGATTAGATTACGCTATCTTTAGCAGCAGTCAGGACGATGTTGTTCCGGATGACGATGGTTACGGTGAAGGGCGTCCAGCAGATGATGAATGAGATCAACACCAGCACCAACATCTTGGCTACCTTCTTCCGCTGCGCCAGCTGCACGCGTTGGATTTCACTGTTACTCTGGGCTGCGTACTGACTCAACTATATAAACAGAAAAGCGCTTTACTTTTTCCTATTCAGCGCGAATCTAACTGACGCAGACTTTAACAAAGATCAGGATGTAGCAGATTGACATCAGCAGCAGCGGGAACCAGACGAGTATCGCCATTAGTACCAAGTAGTAGTTGTTTGTCGAGTACTTGTCTTCCTTGCACCAGCACTCGAGAAAGTTCTTCCACTGCCGTTCCTGTGAAGATGTAAAGATCAACCCTCAGAATGTGGTCACCCCAGCAGCGGTGGAAAACTAACCCGATATTGTCGATACAGTAGCAATGGGACAGCAGTCGCGACCGCCAGTACCCAGATAAGCACGATGAGGAACACGGCACCTCGGGGGCTCAGCTTTTTCCGGAACGGGAAGACGATAGCGACTAGTCGCTCAAAGCTGACAGCCGTCAAGCTAAACACGTTAGCGAGCATCAACGTGGCTAATATAACAACATATTTATCAATTCCATCTTAATAGTATTCGACAAACGATCACCTCGGAGAAAACCTTCGAGCTCGCAGATGACGGCACCCAGTATGAAGTTCTGATACAGATCGATGCAGAGGAAAACCCACGGGAAGAAAGCGATGGTCAGGAAATCTGCCACAGCGAAGCTCAGTATGAACAAATTGATCGAGGTACGCAGGAAACGATGGGCGGCCATCAAGTAAATGATAAACAGATTCCCCAAGACACCGAGAATGATAATCGGTAGAAAGAGGCACGTTTTCAACGCGACCTCCCACGCCGGCTTGCGAATCCATATCTCGCTGGGGAAATTATACTGCGAATAATCAAAACTCATTTCCAGGGCGAAAATTCTAAATTTGCGCACCTTCTCACTTCTGCTTCTTCAGGTCGACTGTCCAATTAACAATCAAACGACGAGAGTTACACGTCATATTAACTTAACGACTATTTGCCCCTGATAAGCGAAATTCAATTACGGCGCCCCATAAAAAGCGACGCTGTCATAAAACCAGCGACGCGAACCAATTACGCACAACCGCTCGTCGTTTTAATTTAAAAAATGCAGAAAAAAAATTCAAAAATTTGGGTTTTATTATGGCAAAACCAAAATCATAATAATTATTATTTAAAAAAAAAACTAAAAACTTTAAACAGAGATCCGAAACGAAACATATGATTGTGATAACACCTGGATTTTAGGGTTTTACAAAATTAATAGTTCCAAAAAAAAGGGGCGCGAAAATTTGCCTCCCAAAATGAGAACAAATTTCTAATAATAAAAAGGACAGCCGTACACACACCGAAAACAGGAGGGTAAATACAAAACGGGAAGACAATAATAATCTGATTTTTCCAACAACAGAAGAAATAAAAAAATGCACTGCTGGTCAAAAACGGGGTTTACAAACAAAAACCAAACACATTAGGGCGGGGGTAAACAAAAAACGGTGGGCAAAAAACCTTCCAAAATAATCAATAATCATAATTTTTTTATTTCTTCTCCTTTTGCTATAGTTTCTAAAAATAAATACTGCACAGACAACTTAAAAAAACTCGCCGTGAATTTCCAAATTTTTTCTTTAGCCAAAAACCGTGTTTCTCTCTCTCCGATATTACGCAATTGTCTCAGGTCACAAGTATGTCGATTCCCCTGCAATTAGACAAGAAAAAAAACAAGAAAAAAAATTCCTTTCAGTTCTCCTTTGTACTAGCAGCATAGGGGCGTGTACATTGAAATCTTCAGCGAAGGGAACGGGGGGGAGGAGGGCGTGGCTACGAAAAATAAAATTAAAAAAAAAAAACACGGATAAAGACGAACATAGAGAGAGAGAGATCCAACCGAAAAAACCTCGATTTAACCAAGCAAAAAAAAATTTCCAAATTAAACAATAAACGTCTTCATCTTCGAATAACAATTTCAACTATTTTTTTTTGGTGAAATTAATTTTTTTAAATAAATTCAACGGGAAAATATTAAACAAGTGTTTTTAAATTAAACCGATTTTTTTAAGGGAAGAAAACGCGGCAGTGGCAATTGGTTTAGGTTAAACTATCCAATTTATGTAATAAAAAAAGGAACCAATCATTTTTTTTCAAATCTAGATTTTAAAAAATAAATAAATAAATTTTTAAAAAAATCAAGAGTACTAAGAATTAATTTTAATTTAATTTAAATTAACCATTATGTTTTAAGGCAAGAATTTTGTTTCCTACTTTTCTCCACTGGGTGTGTGGAAAAAAAAATAAAAAAAATTAAAAGTTAAAGGTCAACGTCAAAAGCCACACACACACAGTCCGCCTGGAAATATTCCCATTGGTCGACAAACTGCTGACCAATCAGAGAGGATTTTTTTTCTTAAATATTAAATTCTGGGGGGAAAATAAATTTATAATTATTTGAAAATAAAAAATAAATGTCGAAGTGAAGTGAAAATCCGTCTCAGGTCGACTGGTGACCTGAAGGCGTGCCACCCTCAGAGGAAGCCGAGTAGGAGAGCAAACAATAGCGACCCACAGTGAGACACTCCGAAGGACAAGGCGTACCTAGTAGAAAAAACGGGAGGCAGAAACAAATATAGATTCTTTCTCATCTCATCATCATTAGAAAAACCAGCAGGGAAAGATACTGGACCCCCGGAA
>JAIQCU010000441.1:0-35590 GCA_022114935.1 Leptestheria dahalacensis | reverse complement strand
TATAAATACTAGGATTTAAACGCCCCCCCCCCAAAAAAAAAACTAGGATAGGTGGAAAGACGAGATAGGAAACGGTGAACCAGGGAAACTAGATAGCCAAGCCCAGGATCGATAAAAGTGTCAAGTGTTTGAGGGATTCAATGATTCAAATAGGATAATACTAGGATCGCCGGCCACGGTCTCAAGATTAAGACCCTCTATCTCGAGGTTAGTAACCAACTAGTATTAACGTAGAATTATTTGACAGGCCGGATAAGAATCAGATCCTAACGGTAAAATACTAGTATTACTAGTTATCTGCTAGTAATCCTAGTTCAACTAATAGGAGCCTAGGTTCGAGTTTTATTACGAAGCTAGGATTTCAACATGGGAAGCTCTTATTGTCACTATTTTGTCAGAATACATGAACCCTAGCAATATTTGAGAATCCTAGTTTAACTAGATGACCTGGATTCACCGTTTGATTACAGATCTAGGATTTCCACCTATTTTCATCAATCTAACAGTGAACTGTGGTTCTAACGATGCCTAGTACTTTACTAGCTATTTCAAGCTACTATTACTACTGTACTGAACTGCGATCCTAACGATCCTTGACAATCCTAGTTCAACTAGAAAGATCCTAGATTCGCCATTTTATCACAGATCTAGGATTTCAACCTAGAAGGCTCCTAGTTTCATCATTCTAATACTGAAATGAGGTTCTAAAGATACCTAGAATTCTGAAGTGCTATAACTAGCTAGTATTAGTACTACTATTACTACTACTATTACGAGCTAGTAACTACAGCTACTTTTAAAATTACAGTTCAGGAAATTCAACCCTAGAGAATCCTAGTTCTACTAAGGCATCCAACATTCACTGTTCACGATAGATTATAGGAGATCAACCAAGGAGGAACCCAGTTTCATCAATCCTGACGCTGAACTGAGGTTCTAACGATCCCTATCCAGAAAATTCAACCCTAGAGAATCATAAGTTCTAGTAATAGCATCTTACATTCCCTGTTTATTACACATCTAGGATTTCAGCCTGGGAAGATCCTAGTTTCATCAACCTGACGCTGAACTGACGTTCCAACAATCCCTAGAGCTCGATATCTACTAGCTATTTTTAGCTATTATTACTACTATTATTGCTAGCTAGTAACTACAATTCAGGAAATTCAACCCTAGAGAATCCTAGTTCTAGCAATGACATTCTACATTCACTGTTCGTTAGAAATGATAGGATTTCAACCTAGGACGGTCCTAGTTTCATCATTCCGACGCTGAACTGAGGTTCTAACGATCCCTAGTCAGGGGAGAATCTAGCATCCTCCACTCACTGTTCGTTATACATTATAGGATTTCAACTAGAAGAGGATCCTATTTTTTGACATTCGATCTGAAAAAACCCTATAAGAATATCCAGTTTGTACCTTCTTCATCAGGATGGTCATTGGCGTAGGACAGGGCTTCTTCGAGGGGGTCCGAGTCGGCCAGGCTTTCGTTACTCTCCGAGCTCCAGTGACTGGAGCTGGAGGTGCGGCGGGGCTCATCGGGAAGACACGGGTCGAGAACGTCGGCCACCGGCATGTCCGGCGTCGTCCTCTGGCCGGCATTTCTCCAGCAAATCGGTCCCAGAAGTCCCAGGCTCTTGGGCGGCTGCTGTTTTTGACCACCGGGGGCAGGATTCGGGGCCACCTGATTCCGTCAAACGCCAAACATTAAGTCATTCCATCATACTTAATTACAATTCATCAACCTAATAATATAATATTTAAGTACATTAGCAGCTGTTCATTACCTAGTACGAACCTTGATTAATAAAACAGCAATAACTTATGAATTTGTACATTTGAATGCATTCTGAATATGTTTAAATTAATCTATTTATTTTAATTATATAAGTACTCGTACTTAAATTCAATCAGATGGACTGAAATAGCTGAATTTAAGTCAAACGCGCCGAATTGACTATAACGTACTTAATTAATTACATCAATTACAGTTAATTTCTCTTGACAAAAAGGAGAATTGAAGGATTGTTAGCCCACCACTTGCCTTGAGGGAAGGGGCGCGATTGGCGGGCGACCCGTTGGATCGTTCAGTGACACGTCCGTTGGACATGGAGGAGGTTCCTTCTTTGGACGGATTCAGTTTCAAATGGGCCTCGGAGGGCAGTTCGTGCAGGAAGGGGGCGCCGCCGCTGCTGCTGATGCCGCCGCTGCTGCTGCTGACGACGCCGTTGTTGTTCACCGGGCACGGGTTCGTAAAGTACATCGTCACCTGCAAGATTACAATCAATATTGTGTCATTCAGTTTCACTGTACATTTAAAACCTTATCAACTTAATTACTTGTAATATTATTTAGCGTTCCAGCTTTAAATTACATTCGATAACGCCAAATTGACGTCAATCAGAAATTATAACGAAAATTTTTAATAGGATCTCATCAACTCGGATCAGTTTACAATGATATTTGTTTTTCCCAACTAAATATCATTAAGTTGTCAGATAAAATCATTTTTTTGTGTGTAAAATTCACCTTAAAGTCTGCAGTGAAAATTCTGTGACCGGTATCTTTACAGGCTCGGTCCAGTTCCTGTTTGGTTAGCGTCAGCACGAGCCACCGGCTTCCGGACGGTGCCGCCGTCGAACTGGTTGTTAACGAACCATAAGACGACGTCCTGGCAAATTTCCATTTAAAAAATTCACTCAATATAAAGCTCAAATTAGAAATCAACTTATCATCAAGTTAATTAAAGTTAATGATAACGTCTTTAAGGGAGAGAGCTGGATTGGTATTTTGAAATTCACCTCGTTCCGGACAAGGTAAGATAGGAGATATCCGGAGCCGGGCAGCTTCCGGCGCGTTCGTTGCGGTCGGCCGCGCTGAGCCGGGCGAAGCTGACGCTCACCCCGGAGGAACCGGTCACCGTCGACGTGCTCAGGATGTTGCATTTCATTTTGGGCGTCATGAATGGCGACGGCATGCACGTGGTCATCTCTTGCCGCACGAAGAACGTATTGAACCAACACTGAAACATTTTGTCCTTAAAAAACAAACAATCCAAAATAGATTTGTTTAAAAATCTGCACTATCCGCAGATATTTAAGATTTGATTATTTAAGTTTTTCTAATTCACGTTAATTAAACATTAGTTTTAATACTGTTTGATTAGTATTATTGTAGTTGTAATTTAATTAATATTGATATATTACTGTTTATTAATTCAATATTGTAATAACTGTTAATTCTAGACATTCGATAGTAATCCAAGCAGTGTATTTAATTAAAATTAAAGATAACTGCACTGAAATTAAGTTAAACTTAACGAGGTAAAATTTACCTTTAAGAGGACTTTATTTGGTTTATTATGAAAGATGACACGGACGTCCCCCCGTAAGGTGATGGGCGGCCTGAGCACCAGGCGCAGGTAGCCGTTGCCCTTCTTCACCTCCACCGCGGGAACCATCTTCGTTTGAGTCTCGGCTTCCCATACTTCGATCACAGGATCTGTTTCAGATTTAGTTATTAAAAATCACTAACATTTGCAAAAAAGAAATACTAAGTAGAATATTATTAGTAAATGAGAGATAGTATTATAGTTAACTTACTGCAGCCACTGGTATAGTTTGGTATGGGTTCCATATGGATTTCGTGAAGGACTCGGGGAGTTAGTGAGTAATCTAATTTGTTCCTGAGCAAATAGTCGTAATATTCCACGTAACGTCGTTGGCTGGGAATAGTTACACCCTGCAATTCAATTCAAATTAGGTTGATAGAATTTCAGTTTATAGATATTGATTTGAAATACTTTTCTGTCGTGCGTTCTGGTTTGGCCGTAATGGCTGAGCGCCTCGTCGGAGCTGTCGCACCAGCCGCGGTGGACGATGTAACAGCAAATCATCACTCCGGTCCGTCCTTTGCCGGCTTTACAGTGGACGACGGCCACGTTCTGCGGGTCCCGATTCAGCCACTGGTCGACGTCCTCGCAGAACGGCTTGATCAAGTCGAGTCTGGGCGGGTTGTGGTCGTCGAACCCGAAGGTGGAGACCCGCTCGTGGAACCGTCTGGGGTCGTAGGACCGTTCCGAACACCTGTCGTATCAACGACATTTTAGAGGTATTGTACTGTATACAGAACTTTTAGTATTTTACAGGTTGTATATCTTGTAGTGGTCCTTGTGCTTGGTTTCTAGGAATCTGACGACGTCGTCGATGTGGTTGCGGTAGACGCCTTCGAGGTTGGTGGCAGGGTAGCCCATGGCAATGACATTGTCGTAGATATCTAAGGGAAAAGCCAGAATCAGCCCGGGCCCATCGCGCCAACAACTCAAATGCAACTTACACGTTAAATCCAAATTGAAGCCATCCTCTTTGAACCTGCGTTTGCGCTTGCTGACCAGCGCCTTGATTGTTATCGCCATTTTCGCACCTCCGACGTCAGCAACGACACAGTCGTTTCGACTCTGCCATGTATAGTTGAATTTTTCAACCCAGTTCAGATGCAAAAGTTGTTTGTGTGGTTTTCATCAGCAGCTAAACACTCAACACACAAACACTTGCAAACTTTCAGTCACACATAGAAACAAACGCTTCTCCTCTATAATAATAGACAGGATTTCCCAACGTAAACAAACTAACATCAAACTATTTTTTTCAATATTTTAAGTAACTGTAGAAGAGCCCTGAATAAGGATATTTCTTTCTGATATTTTTTTTAACCCACGCGAAACAAAAAACGATTTCGAGAGATAGAACGCAAGAACTCAATGGGCAGGGCTTCTTCTGCTTTGCTTTGTCCCCTTGGCTTGGCCTCGAGTTTACACCGTTGCCAGATTTCTTATTAATCTTAATTTACCTTAATTTAAACAATATTTCGATTCGATCAAATTAAATTCATAAATATTGCATGGCTATAAATCATTTCAATAGCTTAATTTCACATTTTACTCTTGGTTTAATTATGGGAAGCCCAGTTTATCGCGTTGCCAGATTGCCAAATAATTTAGTATAATTGTTATTAATCTGAGTATATTGCATTAATTAACTTAAATCGATACTCTCTTTACTTATATTTTAGTTAAAGAGACATAAGTTTTATGAAAAAACCTAGGCATCTTAATTTACTTTATTAAATTAATCTAATAGTTAAAATCTCACGTGAATTTAATTAACCAGCTGATATTTACGTATAATCATTCTTGAGTTAAATAGAGTTACACTTAATAAATCGGTAAATCAGCATTAAACTAAGTTGGTTAAAACGTAAAAGGATCTCCGTGTCTCCCTAAAAGAGCTTATCTCAGAAAGGAAACCAGCGACGAAACCCTGTCTTTGCTTTAGCTTCCTATAGTTAATTACAGCTCAAGACCAAAAGTATTAACATTTAGTCCAATTAAAGTTAATAGCCATCATCATTAACTAGATTTTATAATTTTCCATTCACGAACAGTATATTCCAATGATCTGTAATGTCTACGTAGTGTTGTAATCGCCACCAGATGGCGCTGCAGGTCATAGTTAAGTATACAAGGCTACTATTTAAATACAATTATAGTAGCGATATAATTATTGATGTATTATTGATAAGTTAATTAATTCATTCGATTATCGAATAAACCAAGTGGTCTACAGCGGTGTTGAGAAAACATTACTGTCCCGTGTTGAGGATTATGGGATTACGGGATTCGCATGACAGATGGAGATTCTTATTGACTGAAAACAAGTGTAAGGTTTCCCTTGCGTTACCATGGTAACGGACTGTTATTTTAGACGAAGAGAATGTCCGAAATGGATCGATTTATCGTTATAATAATAAAAATAAATTTTAGAAATGCATATTCTAACAAATTATCCGATATATATGAAATACACCACGGTTATTAGCCAACGTAATGACCAATTATACAGGAATGACGTCATTCATCACTCTTTACACAATAACACAGAAAATGGTAATTTCGGTTCGGCTGCTCAGGATGACTTGGCAATTTCACTGCGAAGTTAACGAACATTCGAAAAGGGTTGGTGACGGTGTTTATAACTTGAGATATAAGAAGTACAAGAAATGACGTCATCTACAGGAACACGTTGAATTCATTCTAAATTAATTTAGCAATAGCTTGTAAACATGCCAATAAAACGTTAAGTTAATTCAATTAAATATTATTAACATGGGGAACTATAGATTGCGCAGCTATACATGAGCCACTGGCTATATGAAGTTGCCCATTCGAAAGCAGCAACCAATCATCTATCGTTAAGGCAACCCGCCCGGCTTCTCCTATAAAAGGCCCGCATCACGAGGGAAAGTGTCAGTCTCTTACAAGCTGCTGAGGGACACGCAAGGTAAACTAGCACGTGAAGATGATGACGCAACATTCTCACACATACGAGTGATTTATATTTTTTACCCAGTAATCCTTATTTATCACAAATATAGACTTATAGTTTGAGTTGCATAGGTTTCAGTCAGTATGGTATTGGTTAGTACAGGGTTAATCTGATTGTTTTCTGTGTTAAAAGGTTGAACTTCTAAAATGGCGGCTCGTAAAATCATCGTCTTTCTGGGCTCGTCCCGTGAGGGGCGTTTGGGTGGCAAGGTGGCGACTTACGTGAAGTCCGTTCTCGAAGGCAAACAGAATCAAGTCAAAATCTTTGGTAAGTTTCCTTTAAAGTTAATTATAATTAACAATTGTATTATCTGTCTAACTGCCTGCCAATTTTTCTACCTAACTATATTTAATTCGTGGTGTCAAACATCTATCTATCTCATTTTCTATGCATCTATCTACCTGTCTTCTTAAGTATCTATCTATCTGTCAATCTACCGATACATCTTATAGACCATATATTCAACTGTCTGTCTATTACTTAACATTAGTCAGAATGAGGGTAAACACAAAGACGCCATCTAGCGGCCAATTGGTAAAACAGCTCAGCCGCCATGTTGTTCCTTCCTTCTGTCAGGTTCTTATGCACGAACGGAAAGATCAGTTCGTGTTCCACGTTAGCCTAGCCCTATAGATGAATCTTATCCTTAAGATTTACATTTTATCTCTAGTTTTCCCAGTTTTGACTCCATCACACTAACTACCTTGATAATGCGGGTTTTAGCAATTCAAACTTTCCCGCCGGTCCGTCAGTAAGAGGCGCTCTGATGTCCGCTAATCTCGAAACGAATATTGCACGTTTAAGTTGACGTTACCGCTTATTGATTCATGAATATAGTGAAATACTAAACAGTCATAATTGAACTTTCAACGCAGACCCGCTAGAGATGGATTTCCCCGTGCTGCGGCAGCCACTGCACTTCATGAAGGACCGGAGCTTGGCGCCACCTTGGCTACTCGAAGCTGATAAGGAAATCCAGGAGGCTGACGGTTTCGTCGTCGTCTTATCCGAGTACAACTGCGGAATCCCACCGGCCCTATCCAACATGTTGGATCATTTCCCGCCGGCTTCGTATCGCCACCGACCGTGCAGCATTGTCACCTACTCCATGGGTAAGTTTAAGAATCACAGGGGAGCCATCTAGCAGACAATCATAGGAGACGTACTACTGGATGATTCTGCCCTGTGGCTGTTTCCGAACCAAATAGAAGCAAAAGAAGAGTTAACTGTCCAAAATCTGGGCGGGACTATGTGAAAATTCCGTCGATGAATAATCTATTGTGTGTAATACTATAATTATGTACTGTAATATGATTATTTCTTGGGTGTTGTTTGCTTTCACTGCCCAAACTCTGGGTGTGTTGTTTCTGTTTGCTGGTAGCGCCACCTAGCGAGTAACTTGGGAAGCTTTTGGTTAGTTGACATCCTTGTAATCCGACCACGACATTGCTGATCGAGTTCGTGTTGCCCTCTTCGTTGACTTACTGGTTTGATTTTATATTTGAAGGTGATTTTGGCGGTATACGCTCGGCGACCCTAGTCCAGTGTTTCCTTAGCGAGCTGGGAATGGTCTCGCTGCCCTCTCGTGTGGTTTTGCCTACGGTGCACACCAAATTCGACGCTGAAGGGAACCCCCAGGATGACAGGTTCATCAACAGCGTTGATAAGATGTCGACCGAACTGTCGTGGTACATCAACGCTCTTAAGGATAAGAAGGAGAAAGATGGTGCACCCAATTAGATGATCGTAATCCTATACGTTGCGAGTGTCATTAAATCTTAGCTATGAATACACGTGTCGTCAGCTTTGACCTTTGACCTTTGACCTTGGGAAGTAGTTGATATGCGACAGAAGCATTGCTTAAAGGTGTGAGCTCTGTAACGATGATGCTTATGTCTGTAGATTCTAGTATAATACTCTAGTACCTCTGTTGTATTTTGCCAAAAACAGCGAACGATGTTATAACTTCACCTCAAAATTGCACACAAGTAAACATATAGGAAATTTAACTCAAGATCTTGGGAATAAAGAAACCTAGAAAAGCCATGGACACTAGGGAAGCCATAGTTATGTGATAGTTAGTAGCTCCATTGCATCCGTCCGTATCGCAGGTGCAGACGCGCTGTTCAGCGCCCAATCCGGCCCTGACGACGCACTCGGTTTTCGAAGGTTCGTATCCGCATGACCGGATTACCCGAGGAGTTGTATTACCTACAATAGAAAACAGCTCATTATAATATTACATAGTTATATGACCTAGACAGTTGATTAGAGTTAAATTAGATAAGTTCAGTCGTAGTTAACACCATCTGTCATCAACAAGGTCACATGAGGTCAACTGCTGTATCATGTCAGCATCAAGAACCTTAAAACTAACCTACATTAACTGAAATTACCGTATTATAATTATCCTTGACTGAATTAGATTAAGTGGGGGCGTTTACCCAGTGAGTTGGGCGGGACTGCCTGGTTGGTTTTCCTGCAGACAGTGTATCTGTGGCCATCGGGCGAATCGTTGCAATCCTTCAAGTATTTGGATTCCGGAAGAGCGCAGCCGGTCTCGTTGATGCTGTTGCAGATGTAGCACTTGATGGCCAGACCTTGTTATTTAAAAGTTAATCACCATTAATTATTGGATCAGTAATTCAATGAATAGTTTATTATGTAAATGAAGGAGACGATGAAGTGATCACGCATGAATTACAGCGCGTCAATAATGATGGCGATGACAAGCGGAACTAACCTGTAACGAGTTCATGACTCAAATCAATCTCACAACCTTATACTTTAAATAATTGACTTTGTTAATTAATTCAATCAATAAGTTATCTATCACCTTTGATCAGTGATAGATTCTGACGGTGTTTAGATTGCCACTTTGGTTATTCAGTAACGAAATTTCAGTCAGAACACTTTGAATACGGAAGAAACGGAAAAGTTCAAGAGCGTCTTCTGTCATGACCTTCTGCCGCGCCGGCTCGCGCGTAACTGATCTTATTTCCCGCCAACTCTTCCTCTTGACCAATTAGAAGAGGTCTTTGATAGGAGGCAGGTTTTCGTTGACCAATCTGAGGAATCCTTTTAAACTATATTGGCTGGTTTCGACAGCCGACAATTTTAACGTATAACCTGTTGCGTAACTTTAACAGTAGCGATAATTCGAAATAAAAATTTAATTTACCTTCAGCGACGAAAAGCGCCAACACCAAGCAGATCTTCACACTGATGCTCATTTTAATTGTCAATTAACTTCCTTTGGTATAAGAAACTTTGCCTTCAGATTCACCGGTTTCAGCACAGAGACTATCTCGTGACTCAAGTGTCCTGCAGGTGCTGAAACTGAAAGCCTCGCACCGGGTTTTTCACCGGACTTTAAATAGTCTTTGACCGGTAAATGACCGGTACTTTCGGTTAAGACCAGATCAAACCCAACAGTTATCAAGATTCTGGAACGGACCCATTCCCCAGCGCATGGGACCATGGAGCTTTCTCCTTGGTAAATAATTTATCAATTTGGATTTTGCCTTTTAAATTAGTTTTTGTAGTCAACAGCTCGAGGCAGCCTCCTGACAGGAGAGAATTTCAACTTTTCTACTTCACAGGAAGATCCAGTGGGGACCGAATCAGAGTGGATCAACCCCAGCCGGGGATCGTTCTTCGCGTCCGGTATGTGTGGTCTTACGACACACCAAAATGCGCGTGCTTGTTTTACCAATGAAGTAGACATTTTAATTTGACTCCGTTAAAGTTAATGTTAAACCAAAAGTTATCTAATTTCTCATACTGAAACTTTTGCAACTTGTTTGCAAATCTAACTACAAGTTAACACATGCTTAAGTGACCACTGAATCAAATGACCAATGCTAGAAATGAGAACTATGAGAACTAGCCGTTGTAATCGATATGTTCATGATACTGACATTTTCATTCACGTACTGACATGTTCAAAAGCATTCTATCAATTCAATTCCTGCTTTTAATTACCCACAGGTGAAATTCTCTATTCCTTAATCTGCGTCCATTTTCAGCCAAATAAGTCAGGGTATATTCTAGGATACTTGCAAGAAATACTAGCAGTGTATTCCTCGCTCTATTCCATGAACAATGGCAAATCTTGCCGCACAGTGCAGTGTGAATCCTTTGTTGTTGTTTTTTTTTATGAAACGAGGGGGAAAAAGACTGAAATCATCAAGAGCCAGACAAACAAGAGTTACAAAACTGCTACAAAATTGTTTTTTTTCTCTCCCTGCATTCAACGTGTTCAAATCAACATCGGTTTTCGTAATCAAATTTTTTTTCTCAAGGGGGGAAACTTCGCCGGGCCGCATTCAAATCTTCCTCTTCATAAAGTCCTGTCAAAATCCAAATCCTTCCTGTTGTTACAACGTTTCAACCGGCGACAGGTGAACCTGCAAAATCAAATTGTTGTTTTTACTGGGGGGAAAAGAAGGGATCAGGGCCGACTGGAGGGGAAAATCAGGTCAAATATGGAAAAATATAAGGGAAAATGGGGTGTAAACAGGGTGCACGTAGCTAAGAGATAGTATCAAGGGTCAAAGAGGGTTAGGTGAAGGGGGTAATTATTTCTGTAATTAAAAAAATAATAAGAAATTACAGTGTGGAGGGTTGAATTTCGTTCTCTTTCTTTCTCGTCTTCGTTATTTCGCAAAAATCGTAATTTTCAGGGTTTTTTTTTCTTCAAACGTTTTAGTTTTCAAATCGGAAAGTTGGTGATTCTTCCTTCCTCGACATCAGCGGAACTCGAGACTTGGTGGTTAGCGTTTCCTCGGCGGGCTCTTCTTCGACGCGCTGCTGCTGGATGAACCACTCGAGGTCGACGACGACGACGACGAGGAGGAGGATGAAGAAGAGCTCGACGTCGACGATGTCGAGCTGGAGCGACTTCTCTTGCGATCCCGCTGCCGGACGTTTCTGTCCTGCTCCCGGCGGATCTGCTGGTCGCGCTGCCGGAGTCGTTCCTGACGCTCGGCCATCCGCTTGCGCCTCATCTCTTCCTTCTCGGCAATCTGCTGGTCCGTCAGCGGCAGCCAGTAAATGTGCGGGGTGGTTTTCGTCTTGCGGAAGAGATCATCCAGCAGCTTGGCCGGGCTCTCGACAGCGGCGGCTGTTGCTGCTGCGGCCGGTGCTTCGCGTGCAGCGGGTTCGCTCGTCTTGTCGTCGGTGCGTGATCGACCGAGGCGGTCCCTGTTCTCTCGCTCGTCGATTTTGTCCCTGTCCCATTCGCGCACCTGAAATTACCAATAAGTGTCAATTTTGTAATAACCGAACCGTATTTCTGATAAATGATGCACAACAGATAGAAATGTACATACGTTTAAACTTTATGATCAAATGTAATACGTAATATTTTGTAGCAAACTAATAAATTCACTCTTCAAACTCTGGTCACACAGATTTAGACACAAATAACAGAGTAGTGGGTGTTACATCATACCGGATGCACAAGACTAATTATATAATTAGTTCCTGGATAAAATGATAAATTAATTATTGAGTATCTAATCTAACAGAGATCCAAATACAATTAATTACATCAAAGGTTAATAAGATATATAATATGTGATAAAATTATAATAATTACTTGTGATACTTGAATGCCTAGTATATAGATAGCTAATACTCGGATACTATCTAGTATAGTTTACCTTTAAATTACAATTGCCCGTAGCAGTTTATATAAATTAAGGGTTGTTATAAGCAAGCCTGATGTGTAAAAGTTATGGCAAAATCATGTCTTGCTTCTTTAGCCCACCAATGTCTAAATATACAAGTTAGCTCGATTACAGTTTGGGTAATTCTATATCCCATGCTCCGATAATAATCGAATAATATCTGGAACATAACTAAATAACTATTTTAATTCCATTACATTACATTCCCAAGTTCGCCTAGAAACTAGTTTTCACATTGAATGAGAAATACTGTGTTTTACTTTTTGAAGGCGTTCGGACTTCGTGTCGGGAGCAGCCGGAGCGGGTTTCGCTTGGCCGCTGTCGGACTTCAAGCGCTGCGACAGTTCGGCCTCGGTGGAAAAGTCGACGACAAGCGTCTTGGGGTTCGACGGGGGCCAGTGGATGCCGTGCAGGGCGTCCCGGGTCTCTACTGCTTCGGCCTCGGTCTTGTACTGGAACGTGACAAGAAAAAGTACCACATTAAAGTCAAGTTAGCAAACGATAAAACTCCCATAACTTTAGACGGTGTTCACTTTTCGCCAGGACTGTCTGATATCGCAACTTCATGATATCCATATAATCGACATAAATATAAAAAAATATCAATTTAACAAAATCGATTTACTTATCAAAGCGATAACGATTTGACATGGCTATATCGTTATGGCGTTCACAAATCGAAAATATAATATTAATATTAAAATATAAGACAACCTGACATTCAATAATATCACTTGATGATAATACCTGTACAATGCAGGAGGATTTGATTTTGTCGATCCAGAACCTGTCCGTGACGAGTTCTCCTGTCCGCTGCAGCAGTTCCTTCAGCTGCGTCACGGTGAAAGGCCGGACCAGGCTGGTGATCACCAGGATGCTCGAGGCGGGATTCCGAGCAGGGCTGGCCGCTTCGTCGGGCACCTCGGCGACGGTCCGTACCGTCTCGGGCAATGCCGGTTTCACGTCATCCTTCGCAGACACTTCACGAACCAATTCTGTTCAAAGATAATAATCACTTTTTGAGAATTTTTTTTTCTATCTAACTAATCAATAATATTTTAACTGAACTTGTTTAAGTTGATTAACCAGGTTAACAACCACAAATAGTAATATTACAGGGAGAATACCAAGTTTAAAAAAGCATAGTTTTTATACCAGGTTTCGCCTTGATGGCTTCGTCCCGAGAATCGACTTCGTTCTTCTTCTCCGCGGCATCTTGCTTGATGGCTTTGAAAGCTTCGGCCACGAGTTTCGGCTCGGGACTACCCAGTCTGAGCTGGTCCGCAGGTACCAATTTCGCGTCGGGGACCAGAGCCTGTGACGAAGAATTTACAATGTTAAATTCCCACTGTGATAACATGCATCTTAAAACATATAATATTATTACAAATCTACGTAACACAGTATTATCTGCAGCATTTTAATAGGATATTATAGTAAAACTAATGTATATAACACAAACTGCTCTTAAGATTTCAGACGTCTCACAAACTACAAGTTATTACACCAAAGTATAAACAAATCAACATAGTATCACATATGATTCGATATCACCAATATGATAACTTAACGTTAAGGAACTCGTATAAGCATGCATTACTTTTAATGATTCTGTCGAGATGATATAGGCTGGCTTTTTGGCAGGTACGACAGTGCTGTTTCCCCATTTCCTCTTGCGGGACGACGCGATCCCGTTCTCCGTTGCCACTTTGGACACTGGCTCGTCCATCTCGTTCGGGACTGATTTTGTCCTGCGTATGTTCAGCTTGCGCAGCGGGGACACTTTGGGTAACTCGGCCACTTTCTGTTCTCCCGACTCACGGTCCACCTTCAGATTGGTATCCTCGCCGGTAACGTCCTCTGCAGGTTTCACGAGACTGGGCTGGAGAACAAATCAAACATGTCACAATACATTGATTTTCAAACGACGACGACATTTATGTAAAAGACCGGCATTTCATACCTTCTCCGTCTGGTCGTTAACCACCATAGTTGTGCCGGTTGGTGTTTCCCGCCGAGTCGCCTTTTGTTTTGGTGACCTCCTGTCACTCTCCGAGCTTGAACTGCGCGAACGGGACCTCGACTGCGACGGCGACCTGAAACGTAACACCAAACTTTCAATACCATCGACTCAACATGAGATTCAGCCTAAGTTCACTTACGGTGTGGATTTCTTCACCGGACTCTCGTCCTCATTGACATAAACTTCAATCTCCTCCTCGTTGCCATCTCTGTCGTCTTCTCCATTTCTCGCCTCTTCTTCGGCGGCTTTCTTGTTTTCCACGGGTTCTTGGTGTTTCTCTGGTGCTGCAGAAACTTCATGGAGTTGTTCGTCCTGAACTGCAACCTCTGGCTCCTTGGCCGCAGCAGAAACTTTATCAATTGTTTCTCGTTGCTCTCCCTCACTTACTGGCTCAGCCTCCATCATCTCTGTCAACTGTGCCTTACCTGGTTCCACTACCGTTCCCGTCTTATTCTCCTCATGCCTAACCTCCTCGTCCTTTCCAGATGAGCTAACCTCAACTTCTTTGTTGATGTTTTGTCCCTCACGCGTTTCATTTTCCACGGGTTCACGAGCCACCACCTGATATTTCAACATGATAGCTAAATTGATACACAAAAAAACGTATATAAAACGATCATAACGAAGGTTAATAGTGACGTTTAACTTAAATATACAATATACAAGTTGACTTGAAAGGACCGTACTTGCATGGTGGATATTTGGATTTCTTTCTGCTTGCGCGCAGCGTTGCCAGTTTTTAACATTTCTAACCTCTACATACATGCAAATTATATCTGACGTCAAAGTTAACTGAGTCAAGATTGTCCACATATTAATAATATAAACTGTAATTGCAATTATTTTCTAGGTTAATTACATCTATTCAACAAACCTCTTTTTCCTCGTGGGTCTCCTGCGGGTTGTCTGTGACCGCTGCCGCTACTTCTGTGGTAACCACATTCTCTTCAGCAGTTTTTCCACCCTCTTGGAGAATACCTTGCTCCTGCTGCTCGGAATTTCCAGATAGCTTAACAGGAGTAATGGCGGTTTCTGCTACCTTGGGTTCTGCAGGAGCGGTTGAGATCTCGGGCTCACCAGCCTGTGGAGCAGCAGCTTCAGGCTCGGTTTCGATAGACGCAGCAGCTTCAGGTTCAAGTGCAGCAGGAGCAGCAGCTTCGGGCTCGACCTCAGCAGGTGCGGCTGCTTCGAGCTCAGTTTCAACAGGCGCAGCAGCTTCAGGCTCGATCTTAGCAGGTGCTGCTGCTTCGAGCTCAGTTTCAACAGGAGCAGCAGCTTCAGGCTTAGCAGCACTAGCAGCAGGAGCCTCGGGTTCTACTACAGAAGGTGCAGCAACTTCAGATTCACCTGCAGCAGGTGCAGCAGCTTTGGGTTCGATCTCAGCAGGAGCAGCAGGTTCAGGTCCAGACTCAGCAGCACTGGTAGTAGGAGCCTTGGGTTCTATTGCAGCAGGTGTAGCAGGTTCAGACTCAGCAGCACTAGTAGCAGGAGCCTCGGAATCTACTACAGATGGTGCAGCAGCTTCAGGTTCAACTGAAACAGGAACAGCAGTTTCAGGTTCAAGTTCACGTTCAGCAGCAATAAGAGCAGGAGGCTCAGGCTCAACTTCAGGAGTTACAGCAACTGAAGATTCTTCGATGGTGGGGGCAGCAGTCTCCAGTTCACCTGTAGGAGGAGCAGCAGTTTCAGGTTCGACTGCAGGAGGTTCGGGCTCAGCAACCACAGGAACAGGACCTTCAGGCTCCATCTCAGCAGGTTCAGCGGCTTTCGGCTCAACTACTGCGGAAGCTGAAATGTTGGATTCCTGCACATCTACTGAAATCGCATAATACACATAACAGACAGTTACGCACAGTGTTTTATTTAATTAACTTTTAAGCTAGAACAATTAAACTAGCCCCCGTTTAACCATGTGTTACATAAGTAACCAGGATAAGGTATAGCTTACTATTTTCTACAGGTCTTTGCAGGGGTTTCTCTTCTTCTGTCGAAGGCTGGGGGACGGGTTCGTCTCTCACTGGTTTGTACTCGAGAAGCCTGTGTTTACGAGCAATCGGCGTAGATTCCGCTCGACTGAGATCCTCTGTGACGGCCGAGTCGCTGGCGTCGCTCGAAGGTGTGTAAAACTCAACCGACGTGGAACTCGTGTCCTGTGTCCTCCGTCTCGAACCACGTCTCGGGGACTTTTTGCTCACAGGCGACACGAGGACCGGCTCTTCGTAGTGAGAATTTTCCTCCTCGTCTTGTGTCGTCTCAGCCTCCGATTCCCGTTTCGCCTCCTCGAACTGCTTCTTGGCTTCCCGCTGTACCTGAAAACGAGCCTGCTGGGCGGCGAGGTACTCGCGGACGAAGTCATTTTCCGTCTCGTTACACAGCTACATAAACAAAAAAAAGTTAATGTATCTAGCTAGCTTGTCTGATTTATTGATATCTCGAGTTTCGATTTATCGATCTTTGGTCTAGACATGATAAGAAAACCGATACCAATATTAAGAAACCTTAATTTTATGTAGTATCGTTAATATTGATGCTAGTTTCTTCAACAGGGTTTTCTGGTATATCAATACTGATACAAGATTTTAAACATTGATGCTTTTCAGCCTCGGTCCTTCGTATAGCTGTCAATTTCAATCAGAACGATATCTAGAAACTGTTACATCAAACAACCCTGATGATTCCATTTTAAAAACCAAAGAACTCTTACTGAAAGGTTGGGAACGTGCTCCTCGTCCTGCACGGCGGCTTGTCGGTCTGCCTCGAGTTGCAGGTGCTGTTCGACAAAAACCAACAAAAAATAAATTATTATATCCACAAACCTTCAAAAGGTTAAACTTATTCTCAAGTACAGTGATACCAAACCGGGTAGAAAGAGGATTAACTTAAACTCTTAAAACGACAAAACAAACAGTTTTGAGTTTGTTTTGTTTGCTTCTACTAGGTGTCATAACTACGGCGTCGGTTTGTGATGAGATACCCAGGCGAGCAAAAAACCCGATTTTTTCCCCCGTCAAAATGCTCGACAACTTACCAGTTTTAATCGCTCTAGCAAATCTTTTTTGCTGCCTGACTTTGGCAATCCGCGTTTTTCCAATTCACTTTTCAAATCTATGACCCTTAAGGAAGAAATCGGCTTCCCGCCCACAATAAATTCACGCTTGTGGTCCGCCATTTTCTTCTAATCTGTATTTGCAGCGCGGCGGCTTCCTAATCGATTACTTAATATAATATCGATCGATTACACGGCATTCTTATTAAAATTATTCATTGTGCGTTACTATAATTACTTTTTTGTAATTAAATTTCAAGGTATAGCACGTGATAAATGTTACATCTTGGATTAAGTTAATATAAATACATGAAAAGATGGTGCTAGTATCGCATGTTAATAATAGGTGGCGCTGTAATCGTAAGCCGCTGAGACAAAAACACCATCACTTTTTACTGTCGCTTTTCGTATTTTATATTATTTTATTACTTCACTTTTTAAAATGTTTAGGTTGCTTATATAGCGCTATTTTATTAGTTAGATATTCATATGTATTCCAAATATTAATATTTAGTTTGATTTAATAAATCCGGAAAACAATTTGCCTTTCGGACGCTTCAGTAACGTTAAAAAGATTCTGAAAAATTGATTAATAAATCGAGACAGTTGAGAGCGTGAACAACAAATTTACTACCGTTACGTACAGGACAGGAAGTAACTAAACAAGGTTGGCTCGGAATTTCAACCTTAACACAGTTAAACAAACACAGAGATTCTTGTTATATTCAGTTATATACGAGCTGTTCACAGGGTTTCACAGTAGTTCGACATCTACAGACAAGGTCTGACGCTTAGTTCAGCAGCAGCTTAGAGCATATATAAGAATAGAGAGGGTGACTGTGGCCGGAAAATTCGACCGAGTAAACTTTTCCCATGGGTGATTTGTGGGTGGCGGAGAGGGTGGTAGCGCTCCAGAAACAAGTGAAGCTCGCGAGCCGCAGCCTTTGTTTACATTCTCTTCTACTGGGTTTTTCTTCTTAATTCGTAACCCGAAGTTGTAATTTGCGTATGTTTCTTATAATCAGTGGCTTATTAATCGGTGGCGGACGAACTTTTACTTGTATGAAACTTGTAAGTATTTATACAGCTGTGTAAATTTCTTAAAAAGTCAAAAAGCCTTTTTTTGCTGTACCTTCTACTTTTATTTATGATATTATTATTGCATTATTATATATATTTATTACACACTATTTTCGCAAAATGATACTGACACAAATAAACCAACATTTTCTCCACATTGCCGCTTACAAAACATGCACGACCTCATCATGTTGGAAAGAAAGCGGACAAGTCCGCATTGCCAACAAATAACAAAACGACAGTGAATGTCTGGCTTGGGTTTTGGCGCCAAAATGCGCCTCTTGCTCGTCACTTGTCTGTGAGGCCCCCACCGGGCCCCTTGGGACTTCCACCTCGGTCGAACGGAAAGTCTTCAGCCAGAATGGGACGCACCCTCTCTATTCCTATATATGCTCTAAGAGCAGCAGTAATGATGCATACGAAACAGGCCATTTAGAAAAACCGTACAGATTACACGAAGAATGTTATTATTTTATGTTACAACTGAGAATCAAGTTCAACGTTCGGTGATGGAACCTAAGCTTGCGTACTCTGAAGTCGTCTGCTTTTTACTGGTCGTTTGCTTCGTGGAGGTGGAGCCAGTTGCCTCAAACCTAAGATGGCATTTAAAATAAGTGTCGGATATGGCTATGGTCATAACTGGTTAATCATATTCATATGTTTATACTTGGTTACCTGAAGACGAACTTCGTCTTTGTTGCCTCTCCTCCGTCCGGATAGCGGAATTCAGTACACTCATAGGTATACTGATGGAATTCAAGGACCTTGGACCGGAATTCCCGTACGGTTCGATAGTTTCCAATCCGCCGAAATCAAAACTATCCGCGCCGAACGTGCTCCACCGTCGGCGGCAGAATCCGAGTATGATGATGAGTATAGCTACTGTCCCTGCTGTTACCCATACGAGTAGCAGCCACATCAATACGCCATCCAGGCACAATGATACCGATACCGCGTCACCATGACTCTTCAGGGTACCGGTGTGATACCTCGTTTTGTTCAGAAAGACGAGCTCAGTCTCCCTGTTGAGGTAGTCTGCATCTTCGCTTACATTCTGATGGAAAACCATTCCGCCGGTGTAGAAAGTGAAAGGTAACTTTGACATTTTCTAAGAGTATACTTTCCTTTGAATCTTAAACTGGATTTGAACTGAACTGCATCGTTCCTGGTTCGGAAAAAGACTGAAGAGGAAATCTTCACCCAGGAAAACCGTCATGTGTTTTATCGCTTTGTCCCAAACTCGGACACCGTGAACACAGCAGCACACAACTGACAGTCCTTACTTGTAAACTGTTAAAGCGAAACTAATGACAAAATATAAATTTATTATTTACATTCTGGATCTTGAAGGACGATAATAAAAAGAACGTTTGCTATTCGAGATTTGACAACCATATTAAAACAAGTTTATTTCTTAAAATTCACACAAAAATAAAAACGCGAAAATCCAGCAAAGCGACAGCAAATCGTTCAACCAAAATTAGACATACCGCTCTGTTTACCGGAAGAATACAAAAATAGAAATTCTGTCAACAGAATTGAAATGAGAAAAGTAGCAGGTGGCCGATAAAAGAATCTTCAAGATTCTTGACATTCTAACTGAGAAATGGCACCTCTAAATGGTCCCTTGATTTTGAGAGTGTCTCTCAGTTGATACCATAGTGGAAATTAGTGGAGTTTAGTGGAACAAGCGTTGGGATACAGGAATATGAATGATGTTATAGTGAAGTTAAATTTTGAATGGGTCATTCATATTCACTGTACTTCGGGTGTCATTACTAGAAATGGACGTTCTCTCGATGGTTAAAACATGTTCCACTCCATTCCAAATCTTTGGAACTAATGACGAAATGGTCTTTTGTGCTTTCTCAGACGATTACCCTCAAGACGCGAGTTGATCATGTGACGGCTGAAACAAGCGGCGGCTACTCGGTCGCAATCGCACGTCAGGTCGCCGCAGCGGTCTCCTGTCCTCACTGAATGAAATCAAAATTAATACTAATTAAAATTAAAGCTGATTAAGTTTATCCGTTCCGCCTGTATTGAACCGTGTTCCGCTAGAAAAGGGAAAATGCACCGCAGGTGCTGAAAACGCAACACGTGGTTAATGTTGACGGCGATGAAAGTGATAGATTGAGACAGCAGATGTGCTTTAAACTTGCTTAATGACGCTTTCGACAGATTCACATACGGGGCAGGGGTTTCACGCTTTCATGGAACGGCACCTGATTCAATTAGCGTCTCAGCGCCACCTAGTGGCGCATTTATGAACTAAGTCCTGAATTATGTTCTTCTCTGAGGGCTTTTGTCGAAAATAGCAACGAATCGACGCATCGTGTCTCTTGTAAAGACTTCTCTACTGCAGTTTCATAACACAACCTTAACATTTAAACTTGTAATAAGACATAATTGGATTTAAGTACTCACAACAGTAAGCTTGCTGCCTCTTGTCATCCCAGCGCCACGAATAGTGAATCGTGTAGGGTTTCTGAAAAGCGATGCACGACTTTCTCTGCACGCGACCGTAACAGTGATCGTGTTCCATGCAACAGTGGTCGATAGCGTCCAGAGCAGGTCCCATACCTCCTGAACCGCACCTGCGGAAGAAACGATAACCAGTTTTGAATGCTTTGCTTTTGCTAACTTGCAAAATAACGGTTCTAATGACCGACACCAACCAGTTTCCATAGTAGAGCAGCCTGAGTGGACTAGTTCTGGTGTAGAGTGTGACCATTCCTCCGAACTGCGGGATACTTCTTCTCTCAACCATGGGCAGCTCTCTCATGATGAGATCTCCATTGTCAGACCGGTTGAACGGGGTTTGCTGTGCCATTTCCTCCACCATGGACGTTTTCTCCGAGCCTAAAGTATCTTTCAAAAAGAACTCGGGAAAGGGACCCCAATCGGCGGAGAACTTGTCCGAAGGCACCCAAGTTGGCGGCCACGAGTCTGCTCGGCGGCGTCTGCTAAGAGTCTCCGACTGAACGCTGCGGAGCACTCGGATGTTTAGAACTCGATCCTCGTGCTTGAAGTACTTCCTGACGGGGGAGACTTGATTCAGTGACCAGGGATCGACTTGACTCCTGGCGCTGGCTATGGTGTCGACTAGAGCCGTCTCGGTGGCACCATCTTCCGGCTTGTTCAAGTACAACAAGATGGCGGACATGAAAGCGTTGCGCTGGTTCTGCAGGCTCCTTTCAGCGCTTCTTGCAATCTCCTCGTGGGTTTCATTGCGATTTCCGAAAATCTCGGCCTGTCCGCAAGTACCTGAGTTTAAAGTAAAAATCCTTAGATTAAAATGTCAAGTGTAAATTTCTAGTTTCCATATAAACGTTTGATCTGCTTAACGTCTTATAACAGAGTTCTAAAACGATGTAACTCGGATAAAAATGTAAGAGTTTGAAGTGCTGGATTGAAGTTACTTACTGCATGTAAGGAAAATGAGTAGGCCGTAAGAGGCCCAAACGATGAGGGAGCACAGCATTTCAGTGCCAAGGAAAAAGAGGAGCACAGGAAGTACTGAACGAGTCTGGAAGGCCGAAGGAGAGCAACTAAAGTAAACCGGTTGGCTTTCAATGTGAAATCCACTGTGACTCGACACAAAAAGTGAAAATGAACTGCGCTCAAGTCGAACGGTGCACGTGAAACGAAGGTGAAAACCTTCCTTTTCCCGTAACAGGGTTTCTGGGACACTCGCACACGTATACACAACCCCACAAGCTAATTGGTTTCATTACACAGACCTCCTCAAGGGCTCGCGTTAACCCACTAACTAAACTTTTTTTTTGGTCAGATCTTTATGCCAATTTGCTTCCAGACGTCGTCATTAACGTGAAAGTCTGAATGACAGTGGTTACGATATCATCAAGCTTGAGTTCAGTTACTTGACAATGTCATTCATAGTTCCGTATACAGTCTACGACCACAATAAGAAGCGTGCATTACCAGACGTCACTTTAAGATTCAACATTTCAGCATGGCTAAATCAACAGCTCAAATTCACTGAAAGTTTAAGGTTACAATTCCTGACTAACAGTGTCAAATTTTGGTAGTTTATCATTACCATAAAACTGAAACTCTTAAAGATACGCGCAGTATAAAGACGGTGAACGATTTTTTTGTAAATGCTGGAACTTCTTTCCTTGTTGTAGACGGTGCTACGTGACAAAACCATACATATGTTACATCAGCAATAGGTGAAATGTGTAAATGTGTCAAAGTCCACATGCTCGCTCTATACGACAACAACAGCAAATCCTCTAAAGGTGCTCTATCAATTGCCATCATGCATTATCAGTTTTCGTACTAACTGTCATACAGCTGATTGTAATCAACAGATACTTCCATCCAGTATATTCAAGTACGTACAAAGTATCAATTCTATGTCAGATTCGGTGGTGTTTATGAGAAGTTTCGGTGTTTTGCGACAAAGTTCTCCCTTCTTTCGGTCAAGTTTATTTAGAAGTGTTTGTGTACACGTTAAATACAAGTTTCTCTTCCTCGCTCCGAGGTAATGATTTCACTCGCGTGCCGTGACAACAGTCTGGTGTTGCAAAAAGTGAAACCAAATCGGCAATAAGGAAATGGCGAATCTAGGTGTCTTACTTTTCGTATACTCTTCCTGTCCAGCTATTCAACGTTTTGGCAACGCTTACGTCGTTCCGCAATCCTTTCGAGATATAGTTCATACGTCATAATGGAATCTCGCTTTCACGTGCGATATAATCAAGACGGGTTACTTGGCCAAATACTTAAACTTATTATGTTAAGCATTAAATGAAACGAATGAAACTATGTTAATACATAATACTGTCGTTTTAGAAAGCCTGGATGATCTAGTACAAAGCCTGGCTACTTTGCTAGCTTTCACTTTCGCTTTCGGCGGCCTTTTCCCTTTTAGTTGGAAAGTTTACTCTCTTTCGTCTTTTCCGTCCGTTTAACATGCGTAACGCGTCCGTCCAGAGCAAATGTACGTGCTTATCTCATACTTAAATGAGTCATCGCTATTTAACTTAATATGTATAGTAATTTAATAAAATCATATATATAAATGTATGATAAAATACATATGATTCCAGATGTTACATATAAGGTAATACATGTTTTACGTATAATACAACAAGTACGATGTACACATCTACACAAACAGTATGGTATTATCACGGAAGAAACTAATTGCAATTAAAAAGAAGTTATATAACATGGCCATATGTTCCTTTGGTAATTATCAAGAGTTTGTAGCGAACTTTCCATAAGTTTTCACCGGTAACATCATTCTGACACAGTATTTGTAACTGTGGCATCTTAAACATCCTAGGGGTTTGTCTTTTGCAGGCCTGTTAACTAGACGTTACATATTAGCTGGAGAAAGTAGTTTTTCTCTTTTTTTTGGTCTGTACTTCTTCGCTTTAGTAATTTGTCTTCATTAACCTGGTTCCCGTGGCCGACATATCTGCTGCGGCTTCTGTTCCTGCAGATCTAGGACAAGCATCGTCTTTTCCGTAAAAGCTATAATAATGGCTATTCTTACCGGTAGATGACATGTGGTAAGTTGTAATAGTTAGTAGCTGATTTGAATGTATACGCTCGAGTCTTGTAACTTTATCATCTGAGCACCAATCTTTATCAAACTATCACGTGCTACTAGCTATTGATACTGCAGTGTTAAAACTGTAAAATTTTAAAAGGATTGTGTTTACAAATATGTAAATTTGACCCTTTGGGATATTGGAAACTGTTCCGCACGCCGCTGCGTATTAGATCCAGTACGTAGTTTTAAAAGTTGCCGCATGGCGCGCTGATTTACCCACTGGGCATTGGAACCAGAATTACGGTTTCCGGTCTTTACGTCTTGAATTAATTCACCTGTTAATTAACCTGCCTTACTGACTAACAAATTAACTATCTAACCAACTAACTAGCGAACCAATTTGACTAACGCGCTACCAACTAACTGGTGAACCATCTAGCCAACTTACTAGCTTATGAACTACTAGCCTTTTCGAATAACTCACTCATCAGTTATAACTAACTGATTAAATAACCGACAATAACTAACTTGCGATTACTTAAATAAACTATCTAACTAACCATTTAACTATAAACTAGGTTCATAACAAATCGACTGACTAACTAATTAGTACATGGACTAATTAACTAGCTAAACAAATAACTAACCAATTTGACTAACGCACTAGTTAACTAGCCAACTAACTACTTAGCCATCTAGCACAAAAAACTAGCTAACAGACTACAAGCCATTTTGACTCACTCACCAATTATGACTAACAGACTAAATATCTAACTTGTAATTAACTAAATTGAATGGCTAACTAATCCACTAACTAGCTAATGAACTAACTAACCGATTCGACGACTTCCCGACTAACTGGCTACTTACCAAAACTGAATAAATGATTAAATGACTAGTTAACTAATCAAATAACTAGCTAGCCATCTAGTAAAAATAACTAGTTAATGAATTATTAGCCAGTTTGACTAATCCACTCACCAATTGTAACTAACTTACTAAATATTTATGTTGAAATCAACTAAATCGACTATCTAACTAATCAACTAACTAGGCTAATGAACAAGCTAGCCTACTAAATAACTAACCAATTTGACTGGTGTACTAATAAAATAACCAGCTAACTAACCTGCCATCTAGCCAAGTAACTTGCTTACGAACTAGTAGCCTTTTATTGATTCACCAATTTTTACTAACGTACTAGTAATTTGTAATCAACCGTGTAAACTATCTAACTAACCGACTAAATAACTAACGAACTAGCTAACTGATATGACTAACTCAGTCACTTGCCGACTAACTAACTAACTAAATCCCTAATCAATGAACTAATTAATTAAGTAATTAAATAACTAACGAACGAATTAACTAGATAACTAAATAACTAACCAGTTTGACTAAAGTACTAATTATGCTAACAAAACTAGCTAGTTAACCATCTAGCAAAACTCACTAACTAATGAATTACTAGCCATTTTTGACTAACTCATTCACCAACTATAACTAGCTGACTAAATTCCTAACGGACTTCCAGCCAGTTAAATGATTAGTTAACTAAATAAATAGCGAAATAACTAACCAGCTAACTAAATAATTAATTGATTTGAATAATGCTAATTTAACTAACCAGTTAATTGCAGAACTAGCTAGCTAACGAACTACGAGCCATTTTGACTATCTCACCAATTATCATTAGACATATCTAACTTGTAATTAACTATGTTGACTCTATCTAACTAACCAGCTACCCAGCTAGCTAAATAACTAACCAATTCAACTAACGCACTAACCAGCTATTACTCATTTTGACTAACTCACCCACCAGTAATAATGCACCGCATGACAATCACTCTGCGCCTAACATAAAACAGAAATAAATAAAGAAAAGATTAAACTACTTAACATTGAACTAAATTGATAGAATTGACTGAAACACAACGACATCCTTCCTATTTGTCTCAGAGGCCAAGGTCGAAAATCAAAAACCAAATCATCTTCTTTTGTAATTTTTAACTGATGGGGCGATTTCCTACTCCTCACGAGAATTCAGCATATACTTCGATGGCCACGTTAAGCAGCTTTAAAATGCTGCGCAAAAGTCACGCCATCAGCTCCTGCACATGGCGATTATCCTCGCGATGCTCACCTGAATATCAAACAATTTCAATCAGAAGTCATCAATTGAAAATTGACTTCAAGTTGTAATATCGTTAACATCATTAGAATACCAAGTGAAAAGGTAGTGAACAAGTGCCGTAATTGGTTGTAACAACTCACCGTTGGTGGCGTCAGAGTCGCCATCGTCCGTCTTCGTGGAGGCAGACGAGGCGTTAGCGCTTTGAATGTTAAGCTGTCGCAGCTTTGCTGTCAACTCGTCCACGCCTGTTTTAAAAACGTAGGTAAGAGTATTTACGCATATATTTGTAACGTTTGGTTGATGCATTTTGATTAAATACTTGTTTCAAAAGAAGAGTCCATGACGTCTTTCCGACAAGATCATGACAAGGTGATCTCAGGAGTGTCTCAGGAGGGCAAATGACGTTCGATTATTACTGTCGGCTTTTATATCTAGTTAGCTGACCAATAGGAAGAGGGCTCTTATTTTAGAAGCTTCCGTCTGATTGGTCCGCCCATGTCCTGCCTTGTTTATGCCTTTTGAACTGCCTGGTAAACGTTAAACCTTCTTAAAATAATATCATTGCATTGGAATTTATTTGAGTTAATAAAATGTGCATGGCAAAATTTGTTTTATGCTGATTGTAATTATCCCATTTATACTAATTACGCAATTTTAGCGTACGATCTGGCAACGTCGAGTGAAATATTGCTGCTAAAACAGACATCCCAGCCAATCCCAGCAAAAAAAATGATTTGCACGGATTTGCATGCAAAGATTTGCAGATGCCAGATGCACTGTTTTCAGTACGAGACACGTCCTTTCGCCATTCTCTATAAGATGTTATGTTTCCAGCTTTTAAGTAAAATCCATCAGTAAGATGCTGGTCAAAATACGTACGAAAGCAGACGAGCGGTGAACAAGTTTCATGTTTTAAGAGCGGCCATCCCAGCGCCATTAGTTAATGGTATGTATTGCAGCCATTTTCTTTTCTTGCTCCATATTTAAATACGTCCCCAAATGTGTCTCCATGTTGACAGAATCTAAACTGTTCTCTAAAGGCATTGTCGGGAGGTTTCTGTGACACTCGCGTCATGGTTGACGGCGACTTGGGACATTCAGATTCCAGACGCAGGAATTCATGGTTCCGAGGTGTTGATTGTGGCGGAACGGGAGCCTCGTCATTGCAGCAATGTTCCGCAAATTGTTTGGATCGGGGACTCTATTTTAAAATCTCTGCAGCTTCAAGTTCCGGTAGGCCTTTGAAAGCTTCGCCAATGCAGCCTGGACTCGCAACGTAACATTCCAGTATTACACAGTCTTTCTCGCAATACTAAGTAAAACTTAAAACAGGTCATGGCTACTTGAGTTTACCCGCGGACTGTCACTACGCTGCAACCTGCGAGGCCGCTCTACCGCGTTCCACATCATAACCAGTTTATGAAAAGGGTTATTAATTCAAGTGTTACCATTCTTGTAAGGGAAAGTAGCTTAACACTCAACTACTTTCATAAAGTTAGTGACAATATTAATAACTATCACATTCAAAAGCAAAGCGTAAAATTGTACGGTTAATGGAAATCACAGGAATCTATTGGGAAACGTGACCAACATAATCAGATGTTTAATTAAATGAAATCTGTTGGAATGTTACTTTGACATATTCATATTTGAAGTATTTATATTTTCTGTATTTGATAGATTCTACACGCTTTATTCTTTTACAGGTGCTAAGCAGCGATGTCCACGTACCGAATACCGTCACCTCCAGGATGAGACCATCTCTACGGCCGCCATCTGCGGCCCTCCAGATCAACTAACTTCAAAACTGGTAATCTCCAAAGAATACACATTTATGTGTATTAGAAATATAAATAGGAATATATATATAATTAAGTAACGTTAATCTACATTTGTGGTATTCGAGTGCTTTCAAAGTAAAAGTAATTGTAAGGTTATTGGTTTAATAGGGACGTGATTAGCTAATTTAATGTATAGTCATGGATATTCTTTTAGTCTATTAGTTATTCTTTTCATTGATTTTTTATCCGACTTCCAATCGGAGTAACCAACTGAAATATTTTATGATGTGTAATACAAGTTACGGCGGGCTGTAGGTGCTAAACCTAGTCATAAAAAGGCTAGTTATCGAAATTACACAAGTCCCGTTCTTAAGAATCGTCTTGGCAATGGGCAAGTTTTTTCTTCCCTCTGCTGTTATCACAATCTTGATAGTAAGGAATGGAAAACCACGATGGGTGTGGTCTGTGCAAGAATTTCATGAATACAGAATGAACGCGAGAGAGACTGGCTAGGTTGTTGACTCTATATAGTCTTGACGAAGGAAAACAGGAATATTTGGCCTCGGGCAAAATAGAACACCGGTATTTTTTTGTCTTAAATTCTACTGGGCCCTGACCGGCACTTGGCTGTTACTTCAAACCGTTTCTTCTTGTGCCTCTTCTGTTGTCTTTCAATAGCTGACCAGAATTGCACAGACGGACCACCAGATAGACCGGACTGGATTTTTCTGACAAAAAAAGGTATTTTTTTTTAAATTCTGAAATTGTGAAAAAAAATGTGGGAAAGACCTAAAAATTTGATGGCTGCTGCCCTGTGTATTCATCACACAGATCGAAATATGATTCTGGCCCGAGATGTTTACGGCCATTTTCATTCAAGGACACCTGGCATTGAATTTAATGTAATTTTGTTTACCGGTTTGAGTCGGTTTGAGTACAATAGTAAAGCTACCGCATCTTATGCTACGGCGGTTAAAAAAAAAAACGCGAGAAACTGGACCTGCCAATTTTGGTCCTCACCGTGTGAGCAACGTGATGGACTGAATCGCTCGAGGAATGGTGCGTAAGAGACCTTGACAATCAGCTTCCCGCATAATTTCTGTACGCGAGTCTTAGGTGGGGTCATTTCGACTTGCTTCGCCCTGCGAAATTTGGTCCCTCTGAGGTCGTGATGTGTTTTGAAGAGTCACAGATAGTCAGGTTGGGTTGTCCTGATAAATTTAGTCCTTGTAGTTTTGTCCACTGGTGAGGAGGAGTGTTTGAGTCACTTAAAATTGAGTCATTGTACAGTCTCGCCAAGAATCCTATAAAAAAAATCCGTAAGAGTCATCGTGGGGGACTGAGATTTCTCAGTTACAAAAGATGGCCGCACATTTTTGGTCCGTGTACCAGTTTCCATTCTTTTGAGGTCCTCTGCTGTCATGTAGTCCATTTTGCAGGTTCCTTAGTTCATAAGCAAATATTTTGGTCTTCTGCAGTGCACCTGCTAAATCTGGTCCCGCCCCGCCCCCCCCGAGACAAATTGTTTTTTCATTCGCATTGCAGTTGTAGACGACTTAATTGAGTTGGTTTGACGGTTCGATACTTTCTGTAGGAGAACTGGGAAGTCCATCGAGGGACAATAATATGTTTTTGACGCTAGTTTATTAAAAGTCACTCGTCAGATTCAGCAAGATTCACAGGGATTTTATCAATAGAGCGAGAGTCATTTGGCAGTCCCGGACCTTGCGTGTGAGCACCTTTTTTACCTACCAAAATTCGGTCCGGGCATGTTATCTGTATGATTCGTTTAACTTGAAAAAAGTGTTGACTGGTCCAACGAGACCGCTAAGTCGTTATAACTCGTTTTGAAAACTCACTAAGCTGGATGTAGCCGTGAGAGTACTGTCTGTGCGGGACTGTTTTTCCTATAAGTAGCTGCTAAATATGGTCCCCATGCCCAGTATCTCCAGAGAACAACACTCCAAAGAATAGAAGTTAAGTGATCAAATGACTTCATAAGGTATATTCATACTCTCTAGTGGAACCTGAACAGGTGTTTGCTATTTTTGTAGCTGCCACATTTGGTCCTCATGATGTCATCTCTGGAGGCAGTTCAATAATTGATATACCGATTCTTCCAAGAGATATTTGAGGGTCGTTTGAGGGTCAAATGAACGTGTGGGCTGTTTTTTTTTCTAGTTGTAGCTGCCAAATTTGGTCCCCGATGTCTTGTCTCTGATATACGAAATTCGTTTTAGAGGTTTTTTGAATTCTTTGAGGATCACGTGAAGATACGGGACGGCGTTGTATTTGTAGTTGCCAAATTTGGTCCCTCGTCTTTATGTTCCTCTATTAAACTTCACGTTAATAGGTGTATAAAGATATATAACTTTTAGGCATTAATGAGATTCTTTGAGGGTCATTGAGAGACACATAGACAACGGAATACTGTATTTTTCTGTAGCTGCTACATTTGGTCCCCCCATGTTTCCTTCTTAATGAATAATCTATTAGTAGACATAGTGGATTCTTAAAAAATTTTTGAGGATTACTGAAAGTCTCGAGAAGTTCGAGTCATGTCATGCAGTAATGTTCTTTTTTGTAGCTGCGAAATCTGGTCCCCCCGTGTTTCTGTCTTTATAAATAATCAAATAGTAATGTAATGGATTCGTTAAAATTTGCCGAGAATTACTGAAAGTATCTGAGAGTCATATATGATTCTTGCAGTTTTGGTTTGTGTAGCTGCCAAATTTGGTCCCCCGGGGTTTTTCTTCCTTAATCCCGAAAGAAAGTCTGGGTTAATAGATAAAATGAGTTCACAATAGTCATGTCGACATCCAGGACTGTTCCTTCTTCTAATTTGAAGCTGCCAAATTTGGTCCCCTGTGTTTTCATCACTGTATAGATAATCTCCATTTGTAATAGAAAACGGTATAGGAAACTCTTGAAGGTTCATCGGGACCTTCTAGCACATAGATTTAGATTCCTCGGAAGTCGTCGAGTCGTAAACAATGTCCGGGATTGTCTTTTACCTGTAGCTGCCAAATCTAGTCCCCCGTATTTTTTTCATTTTCCTGTAAACTTTGTATTACGTTATATAGCAACAATTCTTTGAGTCATTGAGTCATTAACAGTTAAAAACAACTGTACATAGAGTCACTGGGAGTCATAGAAGCAGTAAGTGCTAAATTAGGCGAGTTCATTCAAAAAGTTCACAAGGTCAGGCCTAGCCAGGGGGGGCGGAGAAAGATTCAACGTGTCCCGTTATCACGTGGGCTTTCACCTCCCTATAGAAGCGTGTCGAAGGGCCCTAGGGAGAACCTAGAAACCTAGACTTTCACCTGCCCACTTCCTCGTACGGTACCCGCAGCAACCTAGAATTTATCAAGCATGTCTTGCAGCAATTCATATTGACCAATATTAACTGTAACTTTTAATGTTAATTAACATTTAATACAATTAACCATCCGTGGTGCAGAAAAAGTTAACACGTGTTATATTTAAAAAAAAAACTACGACCGCGAAGTTTGACGTATCGTCCGATGATAATTTTATTATTATTTTTTAAAAAATAATCTATCCTTGTCTGGCCGTGTCTGACTTCTTCAATGATGGCTAATGGGTTGGCACTGAACAAGTGTGGTTCTAACCGGATTGTTAAGGGCATTCGCATCGTAAAGACAAAGAACCCGTACAGAGTAACCTTGGAATTGGGGAGTATGGGCACTTTAGGTTTTTTGAACTTTCAAAATATAATATAAACCCGGGAAAACTAAAAGTGTTCCTAATGGTGGTTGCTATGGTAACACTCAGCTGCTAGTAATCTTTATTCGGGGAAAATCCCTCTTTTTCCGTGCGGTAAGACTTGTTCTTGCGCTTTTGTGTAAAAAGAAAGTTGTAAGATTTAACACGAACTGAAGGTCAATTCAACTTTAATTCGATTTCAAACTGAAAGGAAGAAAATCAACGCGTAAGGTTTCCTGGAATACGTGCGCGGATGAAAAGTGATTCGAGATGATTTTTTATGTGTCGTGATTGATGAATCTCTTGAAGTGAAGCCATTTTCTGAGAAGTTTGATTGTGATCTTCAGTGCGTTATATGTGAGGTTCAGTAACCGGTTATAATCACTAACGAATCGAGTTCAGTATTAAAGTTGTATTGTAGAAAAGGTGTTGGCATTATCATTTTGTTGGTGAAGTAATAGTTGTGGACCTTGGCCCATTTGCAATTACGAAATTTCGGATATAAGATACGTGGAGTAACTATCTCTGTTATGACGCAGCATGAAACAGCGGGATTTTGGAAATTTGTTTGAATCTCGAGTCTTGATATCTCAGATTAAGTCGGGTTAAGTAGACACAATGACTCTGACTGACTCTAGACTGAATGACGATTAAATACATCCGTCTAGTTAGGATAGTGTTAATCAAATCTAACTGAAATTCCAGTTGTAATCTATCTACTTAGCTATCGATCTATATGTATCTGTCTATCTATCTGTCTATTTATCTATCTACTTAAATATCTATTTGTATCTATCTATCTGTCTGTCTGTCTATTTATTTTTCTGTCTGACTATCTATCTACCTATCTTTATGTATCTATCTATCTGTCTGTCTGTCTGTCTATCTATATCTATTTATCTCTAAGTCTGTCTGTTTAACTGTCTATTTATCTATCTATCTATTTGTCTATTTATCTGTCTTTTTAACTGTCGTTCTATCTATCCACTTATCTCTGTGTCTATCTGTTTATCTATCTATTTATCTATTTATCTATGTGTCTGTCTTTCTATCTATCTATCTGTCTGTTTATCTACTTAGATATCTATCTATATGTATCTATCTGTCTTTCTGTCTGTCTATCTACTTATCTCTGTCTATCTGTTTATCTGTCTGATTATCTATCCATCTGTTGTCTATATCTATCTGTGTATTTATCTGTCTTTCTATATATCGATCTGTCTGTCTATCTATCTGTCTGTCTGTCTATCTATTTACTTATCTATCTAAATTTAGCTGAATTCCCATTTTAGGATATGCAACCTAATTATTTATCTATCTACTTACCTATCTATCTATGCATCCATCTAAGTACTTTTCTATCTAAACGTATCTAAAACGTTTCTAAGCTTAACTATAATGTTGATTAAATTAATTATTACATTAATCAGACTAATTTGCATTCTCTACATTAAATGATAAAGCCTAAGTGGAACACAGGTGAACTGGAATTTCCATGTTTAAAGTGCTTAATGAATGAATGAATGAATGAATGAGTGAATGAATGAATGATGAAAACTCGCTTTATCTAGAATGGTACGAGTTCTAGTGTTAATACTATTATGCTCATTAACTTTGACTCGATAAAATGTAATTAAAATTGAATTAACTTATAGTTCCAACAGCCTTATTCCCTCTGTCCTGCTGTCCTTGATATCTTAATATAATTATTTCTATAAGAACAATCTCGGTTTTATGTTCACTGAGTTTTTAATGGGCGTACTTGAGACGTTGATTCTCGAATACGCGAGATAACCGTGTTGCGCAATCAAGGTCTACCCAGCACGGTGTAGCGAAGTTCTTGCGCACATAAACCTTGAACCAGTGCGAAAGACTAGTTTCAACCCGTTTTTTTTACTCTTTTTATCACCATCAGGATTTCCATGTGTTGTTTGTGGGAATTCAATTTTACTAATTCACCTCATTCTGTCACATCAATAAAATCGATGTATTACTTTATGTTTTATGACAAACACGTGTGTGAGTGATAAATTTATGTAATATAGAACTTCTGATTATCATTAGATACTACTGTTTTATCGTTTATGCGCTATTATTAATATATTGTAGTTAAATATTATTGTGTTGTCATTTTATCAGTATTACAGTTATAAAAGGATGCCATCGACTTTTACAAGTTGGAAAGCTCCGGGATAATTTTTTTTTAATGATGCAAAATATTGTGGAAGAATTACGTTTTCTAAATTTCGAAAGAGACCAGAAGAGAATCAAGTTTCCGGATGACGTGTATTTGGAGGGGCGTAGAAAATTTCTCTATTTTTTTTTCTCCTAATTTTTGTTGTTGTTGAAATCCTTAATTTAGTTTTAATTTTTTTAAAGAAAAAAAGAGAGAAAAACTGGAACAGCGTGAAGCAAGTGAAAGACCATTTTGTCTATTCGTATCGTTTTAGCTCTCCTTTTTATTCGTGTTTTAGTTAAAATTAATTGACTGAAGTAATGACCTTGACATGTTTTCCCAGCGAATTCAAAAGCGGGTTAAGTGCTGCATAACTTTCGCAGCATCACGCCGAGTATAACTGGAGATATGTGAACAAATAAGCGACGCGTCTCTTGAAAAGGGACACTGGAAAGTTGTCCGTGGTTAGGTGTATAACATCTGCGAAAAGGAAAGTCGATTTCCAAGTCGACTTTGGAGTTAAGATTAGCAACATAGTTTTTTTTAAATGTTGTATGAAGAAAAAAATGTTGTTTTTGTGTCGCGTAGAAAGTTTGATTGGTTGGGGGCTCGTGTTGCTTTTTTTATAAAAAAAAATGTTGTGTTTAGAAAGAGAAAGTCGACTTGAAAAACTTGGCATGTCGGGTCGATTCAATAAAAGTAAATGCACCGTGTGTATGTAGGGTCCCCGTGAAAGAGAAAGGGTTCTTTTGTACAAGATCGTACTTGGTGATATTTCAGATTCAAGGTCGGATCCTTGTTTTCGTTTAGCAAAGATAAAGATTGACCCGAAAGTCAACTTTGATAGTCAACCCTATGTCATGTATGTTGACATGTTGGTGATATTCTGTCGTGTAAGTGCAATGTGTTAAGTTTGAAGGAAGGATCTTGTTAATCGGCTAGGAAGCCGACTTCGTAGTCAATTTAGTAGGCAACTTAGTAGTCAACTTGGTAGTCAACTTATAAGGTAACTTGGTGTTATGCTCTGTATAAAACGCAGTGTATGAAACTTTAGTAGAGAACTTGTTGTTGGTCGACTTCGAGGTCAACTTAGTCGTCAACTTTATGTCTTGTATTGTCGAGTTGATGTTAACCTTTTTCAGGATAGCACTGTGCGAAGTTGTAGGCGATCACTTGTTGGTCAACTAGTAAGTCGACTTCGAAGTCAATTGAGTAGTCAACTTAATGTTATGTGTTGACAGCTTGATGTCACTTTGGTATGTGAATGCAATGTGTTGAGTCTGGTAGGGAAAAAGTCAACTAGTAAGTCGACTTCCAGGTCTTGTATTTGTAACTTTATGTCGTGCTGTTATAAATGGCCAGTGTGTTGTTTTTCAAGACAGAACTTCGTAGTCTACTAGCAAGACAATTTACAAGTTGACTTCAACGTCGACTTTATAGTTAACTTATTGTAATGTGAATTTAGCGACTAGTAAGTGGTTCCATTTGAAGTCTGACAAGTCAACTTGTAAGTCGACTCCCAAGTCGATTTCTTTGTCTCAAGAGTTCGACGAAACACTGATTAATTGTTTTATACATCGGGAACAAGTTCAGTCAAGAACCTGTAAATCAGCTTCATAAGTGAATGTCGAAGTTAACTTAATGTTAATTTTTATATTACATCAAGTTTGATGCTATCGATGACTAATTGTCCTATATCGGCGACAAGTTGAGTCAAGGACGAATCTTGGAAGGCAGCTCGCGAGTTGACTACAAAGTCAACTTAATAGTCGAAGTCTTTGTCGTACACAAAGTCGGCGACACAGTGATTGTGATTCACCGGGAACAAGTTTGTCAAGAATGGCTGTGTGATATTTATCCGATAACCTCCCAAGTCGCTTTGTAGTCGATTTGGTTGTCGGAAGAATTTTAATGAATTGGATCGTTTTATTTCCCTTCGCGGGTAACACGCTCAATTCAGGGAAGATCTGCTAATAAGTCAACTTAGAAGTCGACTTCGAAGTCTTATTTCGT
>JAIQCU010000440.1:0-48632 GCA_022114935.1 Leptestheria dahalacensis | reverse complement strand
TCGATTTCGTTCTGCAACTGGGCCATGTTGACTTCTTCGGTGGCAGTTTTCAAACGCTTCTCAGCTGCGGCGATTTGTGATTCCAGCTCAATGACCTGCCGCGCGTAGCTGTCCATATCGTCTAATTTGGTCGTAACAGCCCCCAAATCCCTGAAATTGGAGCGGCTATTACAGTTTTTGTATCTCTTTTCAACAAAACTAAAGAAATCAGGTAGAGTAGTTGATTGCTGTACATTCTAGAACAAACAAAGGGGAGGGGCTCCTTAATGGGGGAGGGTTAATTGCTTATCACTCCTGCAGTTTCAAAGATATAGCAGCGTAAAAAATACCGAGTGTAGAACTAAAAGTACACAGTAAGCCGATTAAATTTCATTGAACTTGGTTCTTTAGTTTGGCCAAAATAAAATCCTAAATGAAAAGAATTGCAATCATTCTCCATCATTTAGAGCCCTGCTATTTTTGGGCTCTAGACTGTAATTAGTTGCTATTTTGATATGAATTTTAACCAAAAAAAGATTACTGAGGAAATGTTAATTGAACTTCTAATATTACTCTTGCAATGACGAGAGGGCAGTTTCTTTTGCTCTAATGTCAGCTTCCTTTCTGACGCAATCGTCGCGCAGTTTATTCAACTCTTCCAGCCGCTTCTTCTCTTCAGTTTCCAGCCGTCGCTTGAGGTCGGCATCGGCGGTCCTGGCCTCGTTGAGCCTTCCGTCAAGAAACTGAGCCAGTTCGCTCACCAAATCAGCTTCGAGTGGTCCACTTGAAAGAGAACCTCGACGAGGCCAACTGTACTGTTCGGCTGCCGTGCGGAGCAACTTGTCACGATTGGCGATGTGCACTAGATGCTGCTGCTCTTCCGACTGAAGCTTTCCGTACTCCAGCAGCTTCTCTTGCTGGATCGAAGTGTACTTGCGGATCTCCACGTCGATGGAGGCGGATTTCTCCTCGCTTTGACCCAGCTCGACCTGGCGCTGCCTCTATTTAACCCAAAGATTCAGTTTTAAATGAAATTTCAGACTACCCATGGTTTGCAATGTGTTACTTTCGTGTGCTCAAACTGCTCAATCTCTTTCTGCAGCGCTTCGGGATCACTGTGGACGACCCGAGTAATCGTTGACTGGAGGTAATCCTTCTGCCTGTCCAGTTCTGCAAGTCGGTCCTCAGCCCGGCGTATTTCTTCTGCCAGCTCTCGAGCTTCGTTGATTTTCTTCTGCAGCTGTTCGAGACTGGTTTGCAGCGGGCTTTTGCTCTGCTCCAGTTGGTGGATCTGATCCTCCAGGTCTTGTTTGCGCTGAAGTAGCTGTTGGTAATTGACCCGCAGTTCCTCCGCTTCCTCTTTGTGCTTCTTGTGGAATTCCAGGAGTTTTAGGGCGTTCCTGTTTCCTGCAGATAATACGATATGAAGTTAAATGAAATTAATTGAAAGTAACAAAATAAAATAAAAGAAATCACATAAACGCAATACAGCAACAAATAGCAAATAAACCAAAATGAACGGTTTTCCTCTTCTGAAATAGATAGAGTATTACCGTCACTAACGGCCTTGAGGCGTTGTCGAATTTGTTCTTGACACTTGACGTATCTCGTTGTGTTGAAGATGTCATCAAACTTCTCTTTGACCTTCTTCGCTTCATCCAGCGGCCTAAGTGACAAGAGTATAGAATCAATAGAACCTTGAACTTTGTAAGGATCGGGAGGAGGGGAGGGAGAGAAGAATAAGTTCACCAGTTGGAGTCTTCTTGGTGGCAGAATATGACGTTATTCAGAATGGCTTTGGAGACCCCCAGGGTGTTGGTTATGAAAATGTTCATGTCTGCTATCTTGTTCTTAAGACTCTGCATCTGAAAACAGAAAACCAAATGTTGCGGTCAGTGCATTTATATTTTCCATAAACGCCTTCTAATACCTTCCCATCCGGCTGAACCAAAGACACGGTAGCGTCCAGGGAACGGACTTTGACGTCACCTCCCTGTTTGTTCCCTTCCATAGTTCGTGAAATGCAGTAGAGGTTTCCTTTCTCATCGTAGTACTGCAGTTTTACAACAGCTCGGCTCTATATATAAACAAATAATATACAAATTAATAAGGAGACGAATAAATATATAAATCGATAGAAGATCAATACACAAGCGAGTAAATTGATAGATAAATAAATAAATACGCAAGTTGGTAAATAAATAGATGTTGGACTATCACAACGAGCAAAAGTTTGTTTTATTTTTCAAATAATAGTTACCGTTCCACTGCGAGTCAACTTGGGATCGTGGATGAAGGACTGACCCCGATTGGTCCCCGCAGGCATGTCTCCTGTTGTAGCATACTTCAGCGACTCGATGATTGTCTACAGGAATTACACAGATGGTATTAAAGCCCTACTTAAATAAGGCAGAGGTAACAAAAATGCATACGGTTTTGCCGCTTCCATTCTTGCCCAGAATAAGGGTAATTGGTGGGTAAAAGGCAATGACTTCTGCTCCGTTTGGCGAGAAACTGCGGATGCCCTGAATTGAGAGTTTGTCGAGGCGAGACATTCTTCCGCGTCATGGAACTATTACAAAATTTGTGTCATATTAGATTGCAGGTCTGCTTATTATGTATCCATAAGTTTGAAACATAATAGTCTTTGATTGTAACACTGCATAATACCAGCAAGAGTCTTTTGGTCGAGTCTGCGTTACTTACACATCTATACTGATGACTTGTATTTATAGCTAATGGCAAAGTCGTCGGTACGAACCGCGGACATGAAAACTAGGTTACCAGACCTGCTCTATACTCTGACCTGGGTGTATGCAAACACGAATATAAATGAAATATATGAACATATACTGATGTGATGATTCCAATTTAAGCAAGTTTTGAGTGTGGTGCCATAGTAATTAAAATACCAAGTTAAACAGAAATCATGATATGTACGTAAGGGTAACGGAATCACACCTAACCAACTGCGTATTATACTTCAAAAACGCATTATTACTGTAAAGTAATAATTAATTAAAAATTACGCAATTAACTGTAAAGGAGAATCAATGTACTTTTTCCTAACCTAACTCGAATCTCAGCAATCTTACCACACGAGTTCTGCAGACCGTTGTTTGTTGACCTTTTGGCGGTCTGTTTCTGTTTTGGTGTACCTTTGAATACGGCGTAGCAGCGCCACCTAGCTCCATTATTTCCATTAATCTATCGATTTTTAACTTTTTATTTAGAACTTCACAATTGAATTCAGTTAAACTGTTGGTCCTAGTATTCATCTATTTAAAACTGAACCTGTAACATCACTGTTGTCATCCAATAAATGCAAAAATGATGCGCAATATACTTGTAACGTAATTTTAACCTGTAACGTAGTTCCCGGATAGGACGCCCTGAAGTTTTATTCTGTTTTAAGTTTTTATTGCCAACCTTGTACTTCTAAGTTTATTAAGTATTTTCTAAGAATTGTGCTTTGGTTAAGTTTCTGTTAGCTTTTCTTTAGTTGCGAAGGTATTTAAGTTGGTGTTTTTGCGAGTCATTGTTTCCGTTAAGTCAGGGTGTTTAAGTGTCAAGGATTTAAGTTAAAAACTGTTAAGATCGGTTTTTATCTTGTCTTGGTTCATTAAGTCGTTGAAGTTTGTTTGTCCATTGGTTTTAATTTTAAGTCGTAAATAAAATTGGCTCGATGCGAAGAAATCAAGTTTTTAAATTTTTGGATCAAGTTAGCCGGAACACGTATAACCTATCGTTATATAAAACCCCAATTACTTGTTATTTATTTTTGAGTCGTTGCGTAATCAGTATTTGGATTAATGATGGCATTAACAGCTGTTTTATTCATATGAAACTATGAAGCACTTTTGGACCACAAGAACAGTTCAGCTTTGCACTAGTGATATGCAACCATACATTAGTCTTGTCTCATTCTAGAAACATGTAATGGCAAGCAGCCCACTAGTGTCCATTACACGGTAAATATATTTTAGTTAGGGATTTCAAATTTTTCGTATGACACATAATGATTACATTCATAATGTTACGGAAATCAAGTTATGACCAAGAAGACGTTATAATTAATATAACAGTTAATTACCATTCATTAGAAACAAACGCCATCTAGGTTTCTCGAAACTGAGCTTTTGCAATGAGGACCCCACTTTTTCAATCGGTTGCCCAGATTGTTGTGGTGTTACACTTCCATTGGTGACAAACACATTTGCCATGACGTAGAATAAACAAATACTGTAAAAAGTATAATAACGCGTGGTTGTGATCGAGATGCCCCTGCGTTCTAGCGCCTTGTATCTGAAAACTCTTGGAAGGCTAACTTATTACTCAGGCTTATTGAAAACCATGCATTACCTAGCAGAATTAACCTGTGTCCTCGTACTGACGTACACTACTTACGCTAGCCTACAGAAGGGGTAGGTAATTACAATAGCATGAATTTTGGCACAGGGATTTGCTAAGTTTTATTTTCGGTTCATTCTACTTTCAGTCCGTTAAGAGTTAAATTGCAGCCACCACCAGTGCCTTTCTTTCCACCAAATTCGACGGTTCCTGATTTCTACCAGGGGGACATTTTTGAGCCGTTCTCCAACATTCTCCAGTCAGACGTTGCGCTCGTCATGTACTACGCCCCGTGGGATTTTGATTCTCAGCTCGCGAGAGAAGAATTTTTGCAACTCGCGCAGGAGTTCCAAAGTCATGTAAGTAACAACAAATTGCCCAGGTGTGATGAATGCTAGACTGAGACATTATTCCGTCAATGCAGGTTTACTTTGCGGCGATCAATTGCTGGGTATCCCACGGAGAGTGTCGAGAGCAGTTTCCCAACATCAGATCATTCCCTATGGTGTTTGCGTACATTCGCGGGTACAAAGGAATCCAGTATCAAGGACCGTTAGTGGCTTCGTACATGAGGCGTTTCCTCCAATCCGTAATACACCCACTCAGTAGAATAAACTCTTCTGCCGATCTCCTGCGACTACAGACATACCATAATGTGAGTAACAGTATTGTATCTATTTATGGTGCTCCCAAGTAAGCTCGTGTTTTGCCATTTTCAGGCAGTCGTCGTTGGACATTTCAACTTCAGCCAAAACATTCCACCGGGTTTCCACCATTTTTATTCTGCTGCTCTCAAACATTTGGATTCCGATCCCCTCCGCAGCACTGCGTTTGCGTGTGTTACTAATCAAGCAGCGGCAGACAGCTTGAACCTCAGAACTCGTGTTGATAATGGCTGGGATATTCGACTTTACTTGTGGAATGAAACCTTGGTACAATATTTCGTGATAGTTGTGTTAAATGAATATCAAATTTATTATTTCCGTCCAACCGACAGATCTACCCGAACGTCAGCGGGAAGTTGGATGTCGACAAACTGGTCGGCTGGGTATCTCACAGGTACCATTCGCCTGTCAACTGGCTATCTCCCACGGGCCGAAAGAGTTTCCTTCTGCAAAATCAGTTGTACGAAACCGGCAGGCCGTCTCTAGTCCTATTCGCCGATAGAATGAATCCGAATCAGGGACAATTTTTACAAGTAGTTCGCCATACTTCATATTCCACCATTTTTGTTCCTTAGCAATTTTTCTAAAATTTCCTTTTTACAGTTGAAGGAGGTGGCGTTGAGTTACACGAGCTGCAAGGCATCAACGCGCATTACGAAACTAATATCAGAGGTGCACAAACAGGTGGAAGGTATTTTGAACCATTTCATCACTAAACTGGAATTTATCAATTCATATTTCTCACATCATCTTATTAAGTTCTGGTATTAGTTAAGTTAAAGTCTCTTAATGTTTCTACGTATTTCTTGTATTTTCCCCCCAACAACCGTAATAGAACTGAAGGTGGGAAGGACGTTACTGGAAAGAAGTCGAAGCATAGTGCAGTGCTCCGGATCGCCGCGAAACCTGTCGGTGGGCGCCAGTGTCTTTGGACCCAGGCTACCCAGAGATACATGTTCTAGCGTGCGTCCCGAAGAGCAGGTACACTCGCGTTTAGCAGGACTCGGATGCAGAACCAACAGAAGTCTCAACTTCTACGCCATGGATTCGAGATTCTATGGGAGCTATGGTCTCAGCCTTGGAGCTTTCGATACTCAAATTAATCCAGATGACACAGTTGCTGTTATCATAGATGCCAAGGTTGCAGTTTTCAATTTACAAGTTTCTAACTTCTCGGTCGTTAATGGCTACTTTTCTTTGGACAGGATGAAACCACTTACGTAATGAAGGGACAGGCGACTCAGCAGTCGCTAGAAAAGTTTGTTCTGGGCTACGCGAAAAAGTCCTTAAACCGCCATTTGCGTTCGTCTCCTGTGAAGCAGAAGGTGAATTGCCGTCCTGACGAAGTCTGCGTGGAAGATGTATCTACCAATAACTTTGAAGATGTCGTCCTGCGCAACACTTCGGTAGGTTGTTTCCGATTCCACCACCACTTAAGATCCATGTTAATAGTTACTGTTGAACAAGCAGGATGTGTTACTGTTTTATCGAAAACCAAATTGTGTCTTCTGTGATTCAGCAGTGCGGGTCTTTCTCAAGGCTGCCCATCTGATGGCGGAAACGAGGCATTCGAACGGTGGCTTCAGTGGGCCCAAGATCACCTTTGCGGTTATCGATGGGGAACGGAATGATTTACCATGGCATTTGAGTGTTGATCGATACCCAACACTCGTGTTCTTTCCTGCATTCAGGTATCTCCTTTCTCGCATTCGTGCCGTATTACATGACAGGCGATAATCAATACGTTTCCGTTTTTTTCTTTCTAATTATTCATATGCAGAAAGTCTCAAAGCCGAGTTTTCCCTCACGAGGAAGAGCTGACTGCTGCTAGCCTGATGCAGTTTATCGTCTCGCAGCTGACTCCGAAACAGCAAATGGCTCTCTTTTTCCAGTCGTGTACTTCTGTGGCCTGTCTCCGGGAGGCGAGCAAAAGGAATTATCGTAAAGCTGGACAACTTGCGCAGCAGATCCGCAGCGCCAAGTTTCGACTAAGCTGCTTAAAGACTTCATCGGCGCTGGACAACAAGTTGCGAGACAACTATATCGACAGTCTGCAGAGGAACCTTCAGCTGCTGAAGCAGGAGAGGCAGCTAGTTGCTACAATTCAGTCTCACGTCGCTCGTCAGCTGACAAATATGGAAGTCGAGAAAAAGGAGAAAGAGTTGGCAAGTGGCATTCGAGGTTTATGAGACGACTTTATATTTCGGGGTCAGCTATTATTAGGCCAAGGGCAACTTGTCTGTTTGTTTATTTGTTTTGTAAGAGAAGAATTATACCTGGTCACACGCGATAGTGCAGACAGCCAGCAAGGTTATCTCATGTGGGTCTTGAAGAGTGTCATCATCAGTTCGTGGACCAGAGAATTTAAAAAACCAACTTCGTTGTCGACTTCAAGAACGGGATAGTATTTGGAAAAATACAATACCAACATTGTAAATGTATTGCAGCACTTTAATTGAAGGTTATCTTAAGTTCGCCGCTAAGAAAGACAAGCAGACAGCAGTGAAAGTGAGGACACCAGCAAAGGTTACATCTCGTGCTCATTGGTTCGCACAGTGACGCAGAACAGGGTTTCCCTGTGGCTCAGTTGAACTGGTTTGAACAAGAAATAGCCAAGAAGAAGAAAATGGAAACGCAGATTGCGACACGCTCGCGCGAGGAATTACATCGACGTCAGCGTATTTTTGCTGCAGTTGCCCTGTAAATCCCAACTATAAACTGACCGATAAAAGTCTTATCGCAATCTTAAAGCTAGCATGCAGTAACACGCGAAATGGTGTCGGACGAAAGCGTATGCCTTTCTACGGTGAAAGGCGCTGGGAAGTAATTATCTCACTCATGTTAAGTACAATTATCGCAATGGTAATCAAAGACCGAATGCATTGATTTACGTCACACTGCTCAATCATCAATTATGATTGTGGTGTTATTCATCCTGAAATTTTCGATATTTTGATATAATTCTTAACCATTCGACCGTCTGCTGGACAAACTTGTATAATAATGCTGCTGTTTACGGTTAAAGATTGAAAAAAACGCCGTAATTGAAACAGCAATTCCGAAGATGTACGGAGTCGTAATCAAGCCTGCTTACATCACATCCGTTGACGCAGTCGCGGCATGTTTCTAAAACGACGCACTATGTTACAGAACCTTCGATTCATAAGCGGGTGGGTTCAATCTTAATTAATGGAATTATTAACTAATTAATGGAATTGAGGAAACATAAAGTTTTACAGCTAGAAAACCCGGTGATCGTTCCGTTTGTTCGTTCGTGTATGGCATTAACTACAATCTCTCATTAGCGTGAAAAGATGCAATATGGGAACATTGTCGAGATTTTGACAGTTTCCAAGATTCGCCACTACGTCTATTGTGGCGCTGCGGTCGACGGCTATCGAGGGCACGTGTGAACGGCACGGAGAGAATATGGGCGGCTGGCTGGGTTTCCTTGTTGCAAGGAGCCTCAAGCAATTTCAGTAAGAAGCCAGGTGAGCACCCGAGTTGACACTTGCCTTCCAGCCAAGCTAAGTCAAATTCTCCCCTCGAGTTCTCCAAGTCACTTCATTTGGCCATAGTAACCCATTGGAAAACATTGTTTGGCCTCTTGTACACCGTGTGTGCGTTATCGATTGGACGCTCGTGTTGTTTACTGTATTACACGTTGTGACTACTCAAACTGAACACGTGTTAGACAACTACTGACAGTAAGTACGTTTATCAGCCCGAAAACTCTCGTGTTATTCTCTACTAAGAAAGTGAAGCGAAGCTGTTGTGTACAGTAATCGATGGGGTTTTATGTAAGACGTGCGATAAAACGTCTGAGAAATATATCATATTCCTCCCTTAGGCATTTTGGCGTTACGTAGCAGGACACAATCTTTTTTCTGAAGACTTTTATTTCTTCTTTCGTTTAGACGTGTAGCTGTTCCAAACCGGTTTTGCTTGAACCCAACGTTTCGTCTTTCTTTCTTTTTTACAGTTGGTTCCAGAATGGTTCGGTGGAAAGGTGTATGCTGCTAATCTGCTCTTTTGCAGACATTTTCGTAACCAGTTTTCGCCAAGCAACAGTCGCCGCAAAGTGCCTTCTTGCTCTTCTTTTCGTCAAATAAACACAGCCGAGAATGGCCCTCGATTTCGTCGCAGGTTGCTTAGGAGGTAAGACAATTTCACTCTTAATTTTAAGAGAAACTGAACTTTCAGGTTTCAGATTACGGTCAACGGTTTTTTGGACCTGGCTACGTGTTGTTGCAAAACAATCGTACGCCAAAAAGGCTGTACTGCGCATTAGTTGAAGGATTCTTGTTTGTCAATCTTTATTAAACATCACGCTGAATGTAAAACTACGCACCCTTGCCTCTTTTTCACCTGAGACGACGTCCTATTGGCTATCGTGCCTGGTTTCAAACAGGTGGTGTGTCTTGTGACGTCACAAGGTTACTCGGAACCCGTAGCCATGTTCGTACAGTCACCGATTGCCCTGTCTGGTTTGACTCCTCCCACTTTCATGTTTGAATGCAATTAAATCGTCTCCAATCCAGATTATAAGCTGTAGAATTAAGTGTCGCTTTTCATTGCCAGTTAATGTTTATTTTTAAAAATTAGGTTTTTTTTCCAAAGTTGTATTTAATTGTGCTTTCCTTGCATAGGTTGCGCTGGTGTAGCTGTCGGCCATCCGCTCGATACGGTCAAGGTAAAAATCTACCTTCAAAGTATCATTATCGTTGACATGATTTATAAATGCTATTAATAAGATTTTACTGTTAATACCATCTTTTTCATTATAGGATCTTGAAGGAATTCATTTGAATAATTTCGTTAATTTTTAATGATCAGGTTCGACTGCAGACCCAGGACCCGAAAAATCCACTGTACCGTGGAACATTCCACTGCCTCCGATCCATATTTCAGCAGGAATCGGTAATGCCTGATTGATCAAGAATTGTATGGTGAAAATCACTTAATTGGATTATTAGTTTCGAGGCTTGTACCGCGGAATGTCGTCGCCGATGGCAGGCGTGGCGGCAATCAACGCCATAGTTTTCGGAGTGTACGGCAACGTCCAAAGACAGCTACCCAATCCGGAGAGTATGAGTTCGCACGCCTTGGCTGGAGCCACAGCTGGCTTTGTCCAGAGTTTCGTCTGCAGCCCCATGGAACTGGTCAAGACGAGGATTCAGATCCAAGGACTAAACGCCTCTGCCACATCGAATCCATTATACAAGTAAGAAAGTAACTTGTCATCAATTCCATATAGAATTTCGCATTTAATTTTTTAAACACAGGGGTCCCATGGACTGTTTCAGTCAAATATGGCGGCAAGAGGGATTGCGAGGAATATTCCGAGGTCTTGGGATAACCATAGCCAGAGAGATTCCCGCTTTTGGACTCTACTTTTGGTCTTACGAGATGTTCACCAGGCAGGAAGATCCCAGTCGTCCCATTGGAACTCTTCATATGATGACAGCCGGAGGAGCTGCTGGAATGGTGTCGTGGATCTTTACCTACCCAATCGATGTACTCAAATCCCGGCTTCAGGTATAATGAAAAGCGTTTGAGCTTTGAATCTATATAACAGTCGGTTTGCGTCAGGAAAAAATGATTTTTTAACTTGGATATCGAGACGTTTCGAGTTGGACTGTATAGACGTTGGTAGACCTGCCTGTTATAGTAATGAGAAGTGAATTGAGTGAAATATCTTTCAGGTGGATGGCTTATCCGGGACTAGCTCGTATCGCGGCATCGCTGACTGCATCGTCAAGAGCTACCGCAACGAGGGTCTGAATGCTTTCGTCCGGGGGATGTCATCGACGATCATTCGGGCTTTCCCGGTGAATGCAACCACATTTACTGTCGTCACATGGTTTTTACGCTGGACCGCCCCGGTTTCCACAGAATCGTCAGTAGCATACGAAAAGGCTACGTCCTTAGTTCAAGAGTCTTTGGCAATGACTGCCACTTTTGCCCGAGATCACGACATCCACCTACCCGATATCCACCTTCCGGACATCCACCTACCCGAGTGGACAAAAATCAATATATCACTCCCACACTTCAGCTCGCTTAAATTTCAAACTATGGCTGTCCACTTGCACCCGGAATGCCTTGGAGCATCCGTCGCATTGGCAGCCTATCATAGCCGATGTAATGTTGAAAAGGCCTTTCCGTGCGCCACTTGCAGCGAGGAGTCCAAATGTGCAACCGTATCATCGACTACTGACCCACGTGAAGAAAACCTTGACCAACCAGTCGTCGAGGAGGAATCAAAGGATGGTGAGATGCAATCTCCTTAGCAATAAGAATTACTGGCTCGCGACAGCTGTGCTATACTGGATGCATTGCAACCCTTCTCTATTGGCCATGTGAATTCTTATGAAATTAAAAAAAAAATTACCTTCTCTGTTTGTTTTACTGTTCCTGCCCTGTTGTTGTAATGTGCTGTGATCGCTGTAAAGTATACTCTCCGACTTGCATTCCATTCTGTAACAACGTGCCTATATCGAAAACTGAATTCAAGTTGACACACCCGAATATCAACGTGTTAACAAATATAAGAAAATGGTATTTTATTCGGTCCGTTTGTCTTTGCGTTTATTACGAGCGTTTGCAAGGGGGAACAAACATACACACATGAAAGTTGCGACGAAATGTGTAAAGCTACTGTACCAAAAGCTATGTGTGTAAATCAGCACTGGAACGCACAAAAACACATACATTGTCAACAGTCGCATTAAAATAAACTTAAGTAATAGAACTACGGCAGACTTGAGATCAGACAATTGGCAGTCGATTTAGGAGTTGCAGTTCAAAGAGGCTGACAACTCCAGACAGCAGCTGCATTGTTTCCATTTTTCTGTCTGTTTGCACTACTAAAATGACTAGATAGCACTCGAGAGCCTCTTTGGGAGTAAAAAAACCCCGGTCAGCAACACCTTACTACATACTTGATAGAATAGAACATAATTATCATACGGTATTTCTGGGTTCAAAGACAATACACTCAAATAGCACACGGGGAATACATTTACGGGAAAATATGTTTGAAAGACTTCTCTTGTTCACGGCAGTTTTCGACTAGTAACTCCACGAACAATTTTGGAAAATTCAGTTGACTGGCACATCTAAATTACTCTGTCATTTTTTTTAGGAAAACGCACACTAATATACTAATGATTATCTTCAAAAGATTGCTCTATGACTCATTCAAATTGCCACAAGCGGCCTGCCTGAAACACACACACATACAAAACTATATGGGAGCGCTTAAACACACACAAAAATAGACTAGAAACCACATAATCAACGTCATTTACGCGCTAAACGTACAACCAGTATCAAATGACTGTACTAACTTTGGAATGTGGAACAAAAGCGCCAGATTATTCTGCATCGACTTTTCAGGCGATCCAGACACAGCAGAGCTTAAGATACTAGACGTAAATTCAAATGCTTTTCCGTGGGGCATGTCGGTAAGTTGGTTGTTGCTGCGTGAAGTTTGCCTGCGCTGAACGTTAATCGCACGAGGTTTGTGCCACCGGCGGTGCGACGCTAAATTTGCTGGGCAGTTGAACACTTTGTCGCATTCCGGACAGCGATATTCAATGTGAACAATGCGGGGACACCGATGTCTAGCCAGCGTGAAGGCGTCTTCATAAAGGACCCTGCAGAGCTTGCAAATGTACTCGCCAAGTTTGTTGTCGATCTTTGCCAGTTCTGCGCGAGCTTCTTCAGTTACCTCGACGATGTTAAATGCAGGGTCTATGTCACCTGGACACATGACGACTCCATCATCGCTACTGCCGACGTCTCGAATGATCGTACCGGACACTGGTGACACCAGTTCGTCGTTGAAAGCAAGTCTTCTTGCCGTCTTCTGTCTCTTCGAGGATTTCGGATTGCCCTTCGATTTTGGAGATGAAGGACTCGACCTGGGTCTTTTAGCCGATGCTGAGAGTGGCGACACAGGCGAGTTTCGTTTTTTAGTGCTAAGGTCGAGACCGTCATCAGATTCACCCTCGAGGCTGGTCTGCTGGGAGAGGGAATAGTCACAGGCAGGTGTCAGCGACTGGGACAGAAGGGGCGAACAACGCGGGTAAGGATTATGACCTGCAGTACCGGTGGAGCCACACAAGGTCAGAGAAGGTAAGAAGAGCACACCTGGATCTGTCGTAAAAGGCAACCCCTGCTGGTACCACCGTAAAGCGGCTTCCAGACATGTTACTTCCGGACCAGATGTAATGGCATCAGGTGACAGTACCGGTGAATCCTTAGAAAGTCTGCTAGGTATTCTTTCGTTCTTGCAATCCTCCAGGAGAACTGGTTTCCAAACGGGCGCACTTAAAAGTTTGCCTTGTTTTGCCCAGTTGCCAGCGGTGTCACTAGCTTCACGCCTGCTAAGGTCTAACGGGTCACCTTCTTCATCGCTACGTTCGGTGTACTTGTCGCAGCGCTTGATCAGGAAACCACGAGGCATGTTTCCAGTAGTTGAAACTCACCCGGGTAAACTTCAGGAGAACATAGTTGCAGAGAAGAAAGTGGCTGACTAGATAGACTTACGTTGCCACAGTGACTTGAATGCGACTAGACGGTGTAAAATAGACTAGAGGGAGTGACATTGTTGACTAGGAAGTTTGGATGACTAGCTTGTTGAAGTGTTGCAAAGCCGGGTATCTTCTCGGGGTGTTCCTACAAGAATTGCTAATTAGTACAACGAAAATGAAATACATAAGTACTTTTAAAAACCCTATACAGTTACTACTAAGTTCAGTACAGTAAGAACAGTACTAGTAAGAACAGTACTAGTAAGTTCTATATCGTATAATATTCTAGGGACTAGTTGAATATGTGATAGGCGAAGACTGCGAGTAACGTTATACTGGATAAGGATTAACTATTTAGGTTTAAAACTAATGGGAACTTACTTGTTCTCTGGGAGAGCCTCAGTTCAGTCTGCTCACTGCTGCTGTCTCTAGCTTACTGGTGTACTGCTAGCATCGAACTAGCTTTTTATGGGTTTCATGAAGCACTGGATCAAAGCTCGCCCACCGCCCCATACCTTGCACAGCATCCTGTGGGCGAGGGTTGTGGAACACGGATGGAACAGGGAGGTAGAGCCAAACAGCCTCTGGTAAAAACACACCCCCTCCTCCCCCAGGTGCCCCTCATTGTGTATACGGTGTCCTAGTCAGTGAACGCACATGTCTCATGGTTCCTGGCTGGCAATTGGCTAGTGCCTGGCAACCAATCCTCTGAGCCTGCAAGTGAACGGCGATCGGCCGCTCGTTTAAGCGCATAATACCGTTCTTCACTTACGAAAAGGATCCAAGCTACTAAAGTTATAAAATATTTCAAACAAGTTCCGCATCACTGTGGTCTTAGTATTTCATATCCGTGTCTCTTAAACATGAAAAGTCCTTACCAATGTAGACGGTTGTGATGACGGTATTGTTTCGTTTCCTATATCCCCACTAGATTTGATAGAGGCTATACAGAAAGTGAAATACGGTTTGAAGCCATTTTTTTCTCAACTGATAAAAATGAAGCCCGTATGCAAGGGGGATGTGTTTCCCTTCCTTTGGATAGGTATGGTATTGTAGGGTTAGGGTTTTAGAGAGCAGATGTTGTTTTGCTTGGATGAGGGTGTGTGTGCGCGCCGTTATTCATTCATCGCGGTCTGCGTAAGAGAGGTCGAACGGAAAAGGTGAGGGTAGAGTTCCTATAGGGGTATCTGAGGTGGTTTTAGTCGCGTGCCCTGCATTCTGTGCCTGCTACAAACAACCTTCCTCTCCATAGTTCATTCGGAGCGTCGGGTCGAGGAGGGGGATCATGGTGAACAGCTGCCCCATATCCATTCATCTCACTGGAGACTACATAGTCCATTGTGCGCTTCTCAGACCCCTAACGTCTCAGCCAAAGACTTGACGCCGTCTGTCTAAGGACCTCCCTAAATTGTCTTGGAATTTCCTAAGAGAACCTCCCATCTTGCTACGTAACACCCAATCCAAGTCTGAAGGAATTCTCCTTGGTGTTGCCATATATTTTCACTGAGTAGTCGCCATCCCTGTCCACTCAGCTATGGAAGAAGTTTCGTCTTTATACCTTTCATCATGCTTCTGAACGTTCATTGGTTCCTCAACGGAATACTACTAGAGTCTATAGACAAAGCAAAGTTTAAAAGACTTGGTTTAGCTAATAGGAATGAAAAGTTCGCTAAATCTTAGTCCCTATATGAACAGCTTGAGTGAGGGACGCGACATTATTGGCAGCTGTTTTATGCAGTGAAACCGTTGGGAATTGAAAATGTAACGGTCGACCAGAGTAAAACGCCAACGCAGAGATCAGCTCTCTCATCCGGTACCGTTGACGCTGATGTACACGGGTATAAGGTCATGCCTATAACAGCATCCAACTGCAATTACGCTCATGGAACAATGGCGTCAGTATAGGCACCAACGGAATTTGGCAGCTGCTTGACCCCCACCCCCTCTGCCCTGAACAGCAGCGAAAGTAAACGTGTATGCTGATGTTTCATCTGTTTGTACGTGTGTGTGTGCACCTTCCCGTTAGTATAGGAATGATGCAGCCAGCCACGTGCTTCACCAAAGCTTCACTCTCCGCGGACACAGGACGTGAGGGGAGAGGGGGAGGCTATATAGCTTAAAAATGCATTGAGGGGGCGAAGCATTATTAGGGTGAACTTTGTAGGGCTGCTGATTTGCAGATGAAAGTGTTCGGTGTCGGGAACGGGTGTTGTCCCGGACAGATGTTCTCTGACGTTCATTGTGAAAACGAAAACGAAAAAAAAAACGCTCCTCTCTCAACAGTTGTAATTCAGTTATCGCTAAAAATGAAATTGTAGAGCCTTGAACTTGTACAATCTGTGCTGAAAATTCATTCCTTCCCAAATTACCGTTTAAAGGACTCAAGTCCTATGCTAAAACGAAATAGAATAATGGCTTTTACTATTACTAGTGAATACTAGATAATTGCTATAATAGTTAATATTCAACTGTCTCTTAATATGTAATTTATATTTGCATATGCAGAAAATTCATCCGTAGTTAGATATATATAATATATGTATACATATGGGATATATTTATCCCATTCTTACTCTTGCGGTTTCAGTATAACTGTCAGCATGCTTCTGCCTCTGGAATTGGCCCACATCCAGTACTATCAGCACGCTGAAATCAGATTCAGTACGATTAAGCATGCTCAGCAGCAGGTCGAACTTGGTCCTGTTTCATCAGTTTTCTTGCATTCAGCAGCAAGGAGCATGTTCAGCATGTAGCAGCATGCGATTCAGTAGGGACAGGGTAAATCGTTTCTGTATATCTTCTCATAAACTAAATGGAGGAGCAGAATAAGTTTTACAGTACGCTGTTATTACGTTTTTTATCGCAATTATAGTTTATAGCGATGAATCTTTTGCTGTTGTAGTCTCTGAACTTTGAATTATATAACGGGATATCAAAACAACCAAGTAAACGATGCGGTTTGTACCTCTGAAAAGTACTAGTCTTCAGCTGATTATAATTCACACCACAGTAACAATGCAACTTGGTGAAAGTTAAATCGTTCTATCGCCAACGAGTGATTCACCAGCCTTGGTTTGAAGTTGAAAAACTTGACGCTGATGAAAAGATGAACGAGTTGAAAGACCGAGTGCTTTATACAGAGTACAGCGACTAATGGGGGATATGAGGAGCTGGAATTAGCATTATTGTTAATAGTACTCTACTGTGGTTTCTTTTGTGCAGACGAACACTTCTAGACCCACATTACATCGCACATATGCCAAAGTTTCTTTCACTGTGATAGCCCGTATACATAGCACATATTGAATCCCAAATAGATTCACTTGACCATCTGTTGCCAAGTAAACGCCAGCCAGTTGCGTAGAATCAAATTGAATTGATTTCGAACATTTCTCATATCGTATGCATGAGATTTCCAGGTGCTTTTGCGGCTTAAGTGGTGGCAAATCAGGCAATTACTGCTCAAGTGGCTTGTCCAATAACCGCCTGTGCTTTCATAATAGACCAATTAGAGACCCAATTGTGTTCGGCCGACTGCATTGGAGAGCCGTGAAATTGGAAGTAAAACGCAGTGTTTTACACCCTCTGTCGTTTGCATATCATTATGCGGCCTATTATCTGCAGGTCGCTGAGCCTAGAGTGTTATTCACCGGTTTCTAGTTTTGAATCTTTCCATCCATCTCGCTAGCACACGGTATTCTTGATACCATACAATTGGATGAGTGTTAATATCCGATTTACGCTGCGTGCCAATTTAACACATCTTGCGTGACTCCCGAATGACTCGGAGTAATTTCAGTAGTCTGAAACGTTTTGATTTGGACTAACCGGTGCTTAGGAAACAGCTTGTCAAGAAGATTGGATCGGACTTGTATTGTGAAGGCCTTTTCTTTGCAGTATAGCCTGCAATGAATAAACTATTAGGAGTCCGTCAGATCCACAGGATTTCATGGTAATGAAAAATTCAACTCTCTCTCTCTCTGAAGAAGGGGATAACGCAAAGACCGGTAATCTGCCCCCTCCCCCGGTAATCCTTTGGGACTTGAAGCAATCTCTTCTATCTAAAATCAATTGTTCTCCTTTCTTTTTTGCCCAGCAGCTAGCAGAGTTAGATAGAACGATACGGGTGCCTAGATAGATGTTGTCCTCTTGGATGAAATATTCAGCAACTATTAGCAGCAGCTCGAGTGCTTGTGAAGTCGCTTATACTCGACTACTGGTTCATAAACATATGTAGGTTTTGTGCACCTTGCAAGATGGTTATGGAAAGGCAGAACAATTCAGTTTCTTAATGGTTTACTAGAATGCTTGATATACTTAAAGGGCAGCTTACTTTAATCATCAAGTTCATAAAAGATAATAGTACTCATTATAAGATAAGAATGTTACGCAGGATCTGTTTCGGTCTTTTTACTTTTTTCCGCCATTGCCGAGCCCCCCCGGGTCAACCTGTATTACAATCGTTTAGTTTAAGTGTCTTTCCTTGTTATGACACTCGTCGTATGCTCAACATTGTATCATTTTCCATCGTCATTTGACGACTGGTTTAGTGCATGTGGCCTCAAAAACATCGATGCGCACTAAATTCACCGAGATATTCTTAGATCTTACATGCTTAAAAGAGGTTTGTCTTTCGTCGGAAAGCAAAGGGAAGTTTAAAAAGAGGTGGCCTATAGTGAACTAAGCAACATAAGTTATCGACCTTCTGAACGACCTACTCGCTAACCGCCTGCCTGCAGGATTTGAGCGAATATCAGCAGTTCCAGCAGTTCCTACCTCTCCATAAGCAACCGGATCGGACTGGAACCAGATTTGGTTGAACTGCTGGTAGTTGTTATATTGCATAGGATGGAAACCGAGCCGCTTGATCGTCGTTTAGACATTTTCCAAAGGAAAACTAGAAACAATGGATTGAAGTTATCGGCTTGCATAACGCTTTGTTATTCTGTTCTCGTGTTATGATCACGTGTACTGCGAAAATGGGAACGATAGCTGCTGAGACATAGTCTGTCGAATTCGGAAATCCGAGTTCTGTGTCGTACGAGTACGTATCCGGAACAAGTCTGCATAGAGGGCTTAAGCATTTGGGAAGCCATGTTGACGGCCTGACGGGGTAAGCTGATAGTATACTCCTGCAAACATTTCCGTCGTTATTTCTCTCACTGTACTGAACTTAATACGGAAAACTGACGTTCTTTAGGTTCAGCTACAAGTTTACGACATGAAAACATAAGAGTCACGTGACTGGCGTCATAATGCATAAGCCCTCTAGTTAACTACTTACTACAGTCAAATTAGTTTTTGGCGATTGTAAGAGATGCTGGGCTCCTTTGTCGTTCCTTTTGTTTGCGTTATACTCACGGGAAATACAGGCGAATGAAGCAAGCCCAGTTTTGCTTTGATGTCTTCAAACGACAAAAGGGCAGCAAGATAGAAGCTGATTGATATCCGATTCAATTGGCTCCTGTACTAACATATTTACTCGAGTAGCCCATAGATTCAAGATATCGAGCAGCATGTAAATCGTGTTCATGTTACGTAATGGACAGTCCACCAGATGAAAGGGTCCAGCACATTGAAACTTTAACTTGCTTCGTTATTTTATCTTTCTCAGTTTTCACTAATATTCAGCAAACAGAAGCTATTCTCATTCTCAGTGGAACTATGCCATTACCCGGCCATGATAAAGTAACTGGAATCTAAAACTGAGTAAAATTTTCACAATGAATGAATAGGAATAAACTGAATGAACAAGCGAATACGAACTTTCAGCTGCTTAACCCAATACTTGTAGAAGCTATAGCCATCTAACGGCTAACTATTGCATTACTGTCTCTTTGTCTTGGAGCCCCCTACATGTTCGAGTGGTCCTTTAGAGCGATCCTCGAATTGACCGCCAAACAGGTCGTCGCTTTATCAGCTGTTGACCAGTGAAAGCCACACTCAACTGCGAACGTTTAAAAATAAATGTCTGGAATATTAATCTGAGCAATTATCAGTTTTGCTGTTATTTCATTGTGTATAGAATTGTATCCACTTCTTGTACAAGTATCTAGTATTCGGTTAAGTAGCAATGGCAATTTGCCAATTTACGGAACTGTTTGTCAATGCCAGTGAAGCATTGCAGACTGTTTACAGTGTTGTGACATTTAGGAAGTGGCTCTACAAGAAAGAACAAACCGGATTTCTTATCTCGAAGACATGGTCACATGTAATGTTGATATCAAGCTGCATTGCCTGTGACACCTTAATTAGAATTCACTTACAAGTATGTGTCTCTCAGATATTTTACAGCTGCTTAAAGTAGTTGGTGGTAGTTAGTATGACCTATTTGGTGATAAAAGAACTGGCTCATACTAGATAGCTGGTAGTCCAGTAGCAACTGTACTTTAGTAATCGACTGTTTAAGTAGTTACGACCAGATGTTGTAGTACTACCTGTAATAGTGGTTAGTTGTTGGTAGCAGTAGTCTAGCTGGAAGTGCTACTTCTTAGTCGACTTATTCTAGAAACGTTTCTCGTTGGTATGATCTAGTACTTATATCAGGCCCTAGTCTAATAGTTGTAGTAGTTTAGTATCCAAACTGCTTTCATGTTATTAGAGATCCTGCATAGTAATGTAGATTACAACCTCGCAATTACATTGAATCATCATTCAACGCAACTTTATCCAATTCATTTATCAACGGCAAACATGTGCTCGTGCAACTTCAGTGAACAAAAGAGAAACGGTACAACGGAAAAGCTACGATTGTCCGTTTTTAGGAAAATATGGATTGTTGTCTTTTGGAACATTTTCAGCCGGACTTCTCGAAACGCTTCAAATCTAACTTTACCCTGACAATGAATGACCCTGTGAATGATAACCAGGTTACCCATTCTGTTTCTAAACTGTGGCTGGTATCTAGTACGGTAGTATGCTGGTCAAGTAGCACCTCAATATGTAATTAAACAAGAGCTTGTACTTATCTTTGTCAACCCAGTGCATAAAAACCAATAGGTTTACCAGCAGTTCAACCATCAATGGTCCCAATCCGGCTGCTTGTAGAGGCAGAAACTTGCTGGAACTGCTGACATTCGCCAAAATCCAGCAAGCAGACGGTTAGCAGGTCGTTGGGTCGTTAAGCAACTAACTTAAGTTACTAACTAGCATGTTGACTCGACACCATAACAACAAAGTTTCCTTGTAAGTTATAACTATCTTACGTCATTTCAGGTATATCGACATCATAACAGGTTTGCTTATTTTCATGTTTTGCAATGCAACACAGTTGTTAAGAAATGTCGCATTTGTTTAGAAAACTTGCGAAGTAGAAATGATTTTAAACGCGTTTTTCTCTTGCTATCATTACCACCTGGGGAAAAATAACGAGAGATCCGGAGAGTCGCTACTTTCTTCTTCTTACACTCTGCCGAATGAAGTTGAAGGAAACGCAGGTATGTAATTCCCAAGTAATTTCGAGTTGAGAGAATGAAGAAATACGGTAGGTTCGTTTTTCCTTGTCTTTACAAAGTGCATTGTAGCAAACTTTGCGCATTGGAGAAATCGCAGAGACGTGACTGACCCGGTCATCAATGACTTTCCTCAAGTCAATTTCCTGTAAAAATAAAAAATCACAAACTTTTCTTCACGAGAATGCTGCTCACGACCACTAAAGTGCGTACATGATCAAAGATTCCGTGGTTTGATTGTATCATTAGCTTTACGTGCTCACATACTTCTCATCGGTGTCACAATGCTCGGTAGAATATTTCCTCAAGTTACCTTAATTACCGCTTAACCAATCAGTGTAATAACGAAATCACCATCAATACCAGCGACTGACTCGTCTATCTTAAGCGCTAAGATATGAAAAATAAAAGCTTCTTTACGCAATTTGCAATGACGAAAGTAAGGGAAAGTATACAGCAACCCGAAGTAGTGATAAGAAATCATGTCCTAAAGAAGCTTGATGGGTAAAAGAGAATAAGAGCAAAAGGCTTTCTCTATTGTAAGGTTCTTGTTTTGCGCTGCTCACAGCACAAAGAAAAACCGGACATTTATTAACCAGTACACGCGTACTAAGAAGATATGTATCTTAAGATACGCGCACAACGTATCTACTAAAACTGCAAGATTCTGCCTTTTTTGCTAAACCTGCTTTAAATCGGTACGAAATCAGACCTAAACTGTCTTGTAAAGTCAAAAGAACTTGCGTCAAGACTTTCACATGCATAAATTAGACCTGATCATTGCTGTCCCAGCACCGCTTGGGCTGGGTCTTTACTTCTTGTTATCAGTTTTTGTAACTCGAAACAAGACTTACTCGACATGGGCCGTCGTTAGTCATCATACATGCAGAGACAACATAAAAAACTGGACTTTTGGATTTGAAGTCCGAACCACCACGTGTTCATGTTACACTGCTGCACTTCTGGGATAGATGAGTGAAGGTCGTACTAAATTGAAATTAGCTGGTAATTCAAGAGGTTAATGTCTTGTCAACACCAATAAAGTTGTGCTCGTCAGGTAAAAGATGCCGCACCTAAAATGCCGAGCTGAGCGACTACTACATAAATCCCTGTTTAGTACCTCTACTTTAATTAGCGTGAAAATGCCGCCGCTTACCCTTGGCACGATCAATTCAAGCTTAGCTTACTTAGAACGTACAAAACAAGGCGTGCGGTTACTGAACGGGTCTTAATAACAGAATTTACTACAATATTGCTGATATTTTCATAGTTGCGTAAGCTTCCGCATTAAGCGTTGAAGTATATGGAGGACTAGTTGCCTCTCAAGTCTCATCTCTCACTAGCTCAAGAGGAAAGTTACGAACCATAACGTAACCCTTTGCCTGCTGCACTGAAAGTTGAGTTGCACCTAACCAGTTAACCTTAAAGGTAAGTCAAAACTGGCTAGTTTTTCTTTTGCACTTTTACCAACGACGTTTCTTTAACAAAAAATTAAACACCTTAGCATATGATGTTAAGAGTAAACTGTGTGCACTTTAGCTAGGATTAGTTTCTTATGCAGGGTTTTGTAGAGTTTAATTTCTCCAGGAGGGGCACTAGAAAACCTCCGGGCTGAACTTGGCACTGGGTCCTGAGAAACTGGAACGCGGGTACGATGAACTTTGCACCGGGTCCATAAAGCGTACGTGTACTCCAGCTGCCTCAGCAACTGGTTGTACGTAATAACTGTTAGGGCACGAATAAATGCTTTGCCGTTGTCTGTGTACTTTTCCTTCCAACCAGGTTTATGCAAATACGTTTCAATCCCAAAGAACACGACTATTAGTTTCATAACAAACAGAACGTAGCTTGTACCGTATAGAACTAGTATGTAACCGTGCTGACATACTGAAGTAGTAAGGGTTTCGCTACTCCCAAGAATCACCGTACACTTGCCGGGGAAACGAGGGAAATGAGGTGAAGAATCACGAAATGATTCCTGACTAAGAACAACTGAAATGGAGTAAGGAACCCCTCATGAAATAGTTGAGTCACTTGTACATCCGCCTAGTAACAACTAGTCACAGTCTATGTGTGTGATTACAATTAGTAATGTATTGTATCGCGCCACGTTTCACGGCATTTCTTATCTATAGCAGCGGCTATGTGACCTGCATATCAAAGATCGCAACATCAGCTGCGAACTTTCACTAGATAGCAAACGGCCACCTTCTCAGTCACAAAATACCGAGTTAGGCGAGTTTTTTTCTTCTCTCAAAATATCACTTTCTAGAAAGCTTCCGCGTTCCCCTGTGTTCGTGTTCCTGACGGAACGTGTACTTACAACTGAATAGATTTGAAATGTAGTTCTAAAACATACTAAGCGAATTGCTCGCATGAAAGTCATCGAATAGTACAGTTCTGCTTGATTTGTGAGATGTATTGTATATTTGCCACCATACAATACACGAAATTACATAAATGGTGCAAAATTTCTGTTATCCGCTTATTGTTTTACGTATTCCGTTCAAGTCAAGTCGGTTATGCAAAAAGTTACATATTACCTAACCCATTACGTCCTTTCATCTGCCATATTTTCACTTTCATTGATCGCGTAATTTTATAAGAACAAGTCCGTAAGTATGCGAAAAACGGGACTATTATAATAAAAACCAGGTTTTCGAGAATTCCCCGTGTACTTGTTCAGTAATGCCAGTTCCTACTTAATATTCAGCTGCAGAACTGGTTTGTGTTTTCTCTTGTTTGAGATCGCTCGTTTGCAAAAGGAAGATTACAGTGCCGCTGATTAATAACGGACAAGTGCACTTTCCAGTTTGGCCATCGACGACCCCTTCAGATTTCCTTTACAGGTCTATAGACTATAGTCAGTTTGATTTGATCAATGGGATTTTAGTCGTATTACTGAACTGTACTTTGATATGACACGGTACTGAATACAGTTAAAACTATGCAATTCATTCGTGAATAGGTTATTATAGCAAGTGAAACTAATAAGTTAAACTAATAAGTGAAACTAAGGTATCCATCTTGCACAGTTCTACATGTTGAACTGTACAAGATGGAGACCTTGCTTCAAACCAGCATTCTTGTTTGCGGAATGTTTTCTCTGTAGCATTCCTTCTTTAGATGTGAAAACATTTATTGAATTCCTGTAGCCCTTCAAGTTTATTTTCTCTCCATCATGCAATCAATATATAAATGAAATATGCGTGCACGGTGGGCATTGGTATCACCCTGATCCGTCGCATGTAGCTGACGTAATGGTCAAGAGTTTCAAACGAAATGTTAACTTTCACCTTTGCCAAAAACGCGAGCGGTCGCTAGATTAATCGAGTTTCATTTAGAACTGATATTTTTTTTTATCCCGAAACTGACTACAGACCAAATTGAGCATTTGCGAAGATTTGTGATATTCCGGGTGCTAAAAATGGTAGCTCCCAGTGTTTCTGGTTGGGAATGATCCCAATCTTCCTCGCTATCTGAAAACCAAAAGAACTGGTTAGCAAACAAGGAAAGTTTAACTGGGTTTGGCTTGTTGCAACTCGGTCTCGCTCATCCGGAGGAATGCTATACGCGAGAAACGAAAGGCTGGCAAGAAGTGTACAACCCACTAGAGAAAACGTCTTTCACTGGCTTCTCTTTGGCCATCTTGTCAGGCATCTTTAGAAGCTTTCCTCGAGTATATAACCCTCCCTGTTTCCGCAAAGACCGTCACACTTGCAATCCCATTCGTTGCTGTAATCTGCTGAAGAAGCGTCTGACGAGGTAGGCACAAATCTATGCAACTAAACTAACCATACAAAGAGAAACAATAGCGTTTACCGAACTGTGATTACTCCTAGTATAATTTGAATTAAACTTATGGTATGTGGGATGTACTGGATTGATTTGTTTGACAGGAAAAGATAGGAAACGTATATTACGTTGCCTGAGATTGCTAGCCACCTTTTTTCTCTTTCTTAACGGCAGGTAAAATGAGGATACCAGCGTTTTCAGTGCTTGTGCTGCTAACATTATTACTACCGCGTGAATCTAACACGTCGATTACCATACCAGTGGTATCAACGGCTATAACAGGAGCAGGAGGCCCGGCTTTTCTCGCCCTACTCGCCACTCTACCCAAAGGAGCTTTACTTGGCCTTCCCCTTGCTGGATTAGCGTTGCTGAGACCAGCGCCTCTACTCATTTTTAAGGCTCTTAAACTAGCACTTCTGTTCAAGCCCGCACTTCTGGGTCCCCTAGCACCACTAGGCTTGCTTGCCTTGAAGAAATTTCTACTGAAACCTTTCCTGGGACCGCTGCTACTCAAATTGCCCTTCCTTCTAGCGCCGCGCCCTGGGCTCTTCTTTAAGGTTTTGGGCATTAAGGCAGCACTCATTGCCAATGGACTGAAAGGAGTAAAAGCACCTGTTATCATTCTGCTACTCGGTGCGGCTGCACTTGGCACCGGAGTGGGCCTGGCTATCGCTTATGGGTCAGCTTTGAAGAAACTCAAAGAAAGTCAAGAATTCATACCTGAAGTCTACGCTGCTCCATCCTACGGTGCTCCCGGCCAAAGTTACGGTGCTCCGGCTGCGCCCGCCATAAGCTACGCTGCGCCAGCTGCACCTGCCATCAGCTACGGAACACCAGCCCTGTACAGTGACCCAACGGGCTATGCAGCGAAGCCAGCAGCTACAATACAACCGGCAAATACGCTAGGGATAGCAGGCGCCGGATATACCCCTCCGCTTGGCCACGGACTTTCAGGATCGCCCGCTTTATACGGTATTGATTGTTGAACGTTACTGAATATGATGCGATTGATTTCTTGTCAATAGGTCGAAGGAAGCGAGACACCGAAGATGAGGACTCGGCTGACGGCGGCAGTGAAATCAATGAACAGAATGGACAAGCATATCTTTACCTAGCAGCTGAAATGGACGAACAGGGTTGTGCGCAAAGGCTGCTGTGTGAAGTTTACCAAAAGCCGGACAAAAGCTTGACCGCGGACGAGTTACTTCTGAGAGATATGTTTGGGTAATATAACCATTTAATGTCCTATACTTATTTAGTTTCGAGCTAGAATGCTTACTGTCTGCTTGTCTTATATAGTTTGCTGTGTGCATCTTGTAAGTTTATGTAAGTTATACAGTTCATGTTCTTTGTTGTATCGTAGTACAGACTAATTTCATCAATCTCGCAAGCTCAGAAAAGCTAACCTTTCAACATCAGATCTCTTCACACAAATAGCCCAATGATATTCTTCTTTGTATTTTACCCAACTAGCAGTTTTTCGTGGATAATCAGTGGTAAACCATAACTGACCTAATTTGGTTCATAGGAAACCTTTGCAACCGTTAAGCGAAGAAGACGAAGACACCGGCAAGGAGTTTTTCTACAGAGCAGCGTGGCTGGGGTACACGTCAGCGCCACATCTGAATGCCTGTGCTGCACGTTATTCGTCTTGCCCGTACAATTCTGCCGGTTTACTCAACCTTGTTGCCGAGGAGGCCCAAGAGACCAATACCGTTGATCATGGCGAGGAAGAGGACGACGACGACGACGAAGAAGAATCACACTTTACCTTTTCTCCAGGAGAAATTCTCCAGAGGGCTGTCCAGCGCATTCCACGTGTTTTCGTACGGGAATAGAAACAAAAGTATTTCAAGTGTGTGTATAGAGAACACGTTCCAGCTAACGTGGTCCTTGTACTTGAGAGGACGAGGAATTTTTCAATCAAAACCGTTTTTGCTCATGTAGAAACATAGCGACTCCAGTAGTTGCTAATACTTAATCTTAGTAACGGTGTTTCAACATTTATTTGCTTGATCGAATACAATGAAACACGTACAACTTGCTAAAGTATCTTTCACTTTTTCAGCATAATTCAACTAACATTAAGTTCAAACTTCCGCAATCGACGTATAACATTTACAGATAAAAGAGATGGTTATGAAGCGACTGGTAAACATTAACTCAGTGGAACTTCTGGTACATGCGTGCCGCTTCAATAAACTCATTCCGCTGCACAGTTGAATCAGTTGGACAACGGTGAAACATTTTAGAGCAGGTACTGAACTCGTCAGATGATGAAAGTCCAAGGAGAGCGGCATGATACAACTGACTGTTGGTAATTCTAGATGTAAACGGCATTGTGAAGCGTTTCCTAGACAAGGGGAAAGAAGTTTCTAATGGTTACTACTGACACTCTCGCGTAGTTTCTTCCGGTTCCGTTATGTTCTAGGGAGTTAACTAGTCAAAACTACCTACTAAAACAACATGGAAGAAAATAAAGCAGTGCAATTGTTGTACTCAGTATTACCATGAGTCTTAATTGTTAGATCTGTTTCCATCTAGCTGATTTACCTGAAGAACTTCACGATGACTTTCTCTTCCGGGCTCAGTTGATGAACTGGTTTCTGAAGAAGTTCACATACAAGTCGACTACCGCACCCAAAGACGTCTCGAAGTACAACTTCTTCCATCAGTCGTTCCATTACCGCCTCAGTGTCCGAAGTGAAACCGATCTCATTATAGTAACTCTCTTGCAGCAGTTGGGGCAATGTCACAAGAGTCTTTGGTTTGATGGATCTTTTGAGAATGGAGTGTTCTTTACTGATTCCGTCATCGCTCCTGTAACCAAAACCGCCTACGTAGCCGGGCCCACCATACGCTCCACTTGTATACGGTGCGCTCGAATAACCACCGCTTGAATATCCTCCACTGTTGCTGTAACCGTAGCCTACATGACAAAGATCTAGCTTTGAGTTGAATTTTCTGCAACCGAGTCTAGAGCAAAAAAAGCGTTCCGAATGGTGCGCGAGTGAATCAGCTGATACGGAAATTTGACAACTTTAAAATTTTATTTCGGGTAAAATTATCAGCCAATTTCAACGAAACTTTTCTAGTATGTTAAGCTCTCCCACTTCTACACTGCGTAATTTTTTGGCTGTTGCATCTTTGGAAATGAGATTGTATGAAGCAATTGACTTTCTTCCAGCACGGAGCAGAATTTTATTGGTTAAAGTAAAATTATTTCTACAAACGTAGATAAAGTTAATAAGATAGACGAATAATTACCATAAGAATCATAGTATTTTTTCTTTCCATGAAGTAGTACTTTCCCCGTCAGTATCGCAACGCCAGCTGCTCCAACAAGTCCAGTTGCACCAATAATCCCCAGCGCCTGGGCCGCCGTTATAACTCCAGTACCAGATCCTACAAGGCTGGCAGGGACGAAATATAGACCATCCGATATGTAGAAGTGGAGGAGGAGCAAAAAAGCTGTCCAAAAGTTCATCCGGGAAAAGGAAACCATCTGTTCAGTATTACAATGATGGCTTGAATGCACATACTGCATGATTAGTACATATATAGTTCTGTGCTTGTTTGTACTGTTATATTTACGTATACTTTGTTACAAACTGGAATATACTAGAAATAATACTCCAAGAACTTATTGATTCGTGCGACAAGTGTGGTATGTAACTCATTCGTAGTTTGCTTCGCCTGCATTAACCACTGGAGTTTCGTTATGAAACTTCACTCAGATATAACAGCTATGAGTTTTATCGGCACGAAATATCCATCATGTCCAGTTCGCCAGTTGTACTCGAAATGTACAATCCAGAGCAGAAGCAAGGGTTCTAAATAGCGGAGGATCGTGGTAATTGGCAATGTTTGGGATTTTATTTCGGCAGAACTAACCAACCGATTTAACCCAAACTTGATGAGTGAACTAAGGGCGTGTAGCTTTACCTGCAGTATTTTTTGGTTAATATGTCTTCAAAAATGACGGAGCAGCAAGCAATCAACTATTCCCCAGCAATAGCTCTTTTGTTTTGCCCCAGACTGTGCGTATTTGCCAATGTCAAGTACCTTAAGCGTAGTCTTGATGGAATACGGAAAACTGCCAAAATGTAAACAACTGTGCGATACATCAAATACATATTACAACTTAAACAAGATTGTAACTCTTGAAAAAAAAATCCCAGTTCAACAATTTCTTTAGTAAAAGCGGTTCGGTCAAAAGTTAGAAAGTGTTCGATCTATAGTTATAACGCGTACTCTTCCTTACAAGGGAAGATTTAATCCAGCTGATGATCATGATGATCGACTGAACAGGAAAACGTTCTTAAGGTTTATAAACTTCAGGTTTTGTGCTTACGTTACCTTTCAGCGATACTTTCTGGAAACAACGGATTGCTCCTTGTTCGAAGGGTTGTTGCGCACTACCAAATTTGCGGAAACAAACGGCCGTATACGTCATCTGCAGATCAGGGCCGTTTAATATCCCTACGGCTACACACCTCCTTGATGCCAATTGCTGTTTACCCCGGTTTTCAAAGAATAACAAAATACCGTTATGACGAAGGATATGGGATGCCCAAAGTAATTTGCTGAACTTCATATAAATCTAAATCAATAAAACTTAATTTCATTCAGTGAACGTACTAGTGTATGCATGTGCGTAATACGTATGTATGTAATGTACTATCAGATATATATATATGTATACGTTTTAAGTATCTACTGTCTACTATCTACTACTACTACTGTCTACCAATACCACTATCTACTACTATTACTGTCTACTACTACTACTATCCACTACTACTACTGTCTACCAAATAGTAAAATATTATCTACTATCTACTACTACTATACTACTACTATACTTTTAAATACTATTATACTATATGCTACTACTATCTACTACTTCTACTACTATTTACTGTCTATCTACTATCTACTATCTACTCATAATATCTGTACATAGTATGTATATGTATCAGCATAAGTATCTATGACTAAGCACATATCTGGTAAGCTTAAGATCTAGTATAATGAATGTAAAATCTGAAGTATCCGTGTTTCAGAAGCGTATTTACATAAAGTTTACAAGTTAGTTGATTAGGAAGGTATATGTATGTAGATAGATGTAGATAGAAGTTACACAAGTTAGTAGATAGATTGTCCGGATAGATTAGTTATTAAGCATGTATGCACATCGCAGATTCTTGAATTCATGTGAGTTTCGTACATACATAGTGCGGTTGTTATATTTAACGAAGAGCTGAATTGCACGAAACTTCACTGATCTTGATATCGTTTGGGATAATGATGCTGGATTTCACAGTTCTCACGATTCTTCAGACTTCTAGTGGCATCTGGCGAAACCTTGTCAAGCTAGCGAAATCAACCATCTCTCCTAGCTATGCTGCCCTCTTTGAAAAAATTACGCAACGTGCTGCTAGATGCCGCTCATGCCTGGATGAACAATCACTTATCGTTCGATCATTCATCACTTTATGATAGAATGAATCTGGTCTGATTTAAAAGTTGTTTCAGTTGAATAAGAAGTCTTAACGTCTTAGTTATCTTTTTCTTGTCAGTTTCACCTGCGTTCACTGTTTCGTTCGAACCTCATAGTAATCTATCACTTGATATCGTTTAATATTCTTAGCAGTCCTAAATTACGGTAAACTGATCAAGTTAACGTTCGAATCAGTAATTTCTAGTCTGGGAAATAAACAATTATTTTCTACTTGGTGAAAGACAGCAATTAGAGAGGTGGTGCTCCTCCCGGTCACGTGACCGTTAGTTCAGAGTAACTAGGTACGGTGAGTGAAGCTCATCTTCGTCAGTGTCCTCCGGTCTGTCGCCGTGAACCTAGGCATGGGACAACATCCACCTCTTTGAAATACTATGCGTATTACGTAGAGTGCAATCAGGATTTGCATCTTGAATCAGACTTCCTGCGATGGTAAAAGTAAGTTGTTCAGTAACTTCAATTACATACTTCTGATAGACGCTTTTAAACCAACTGATATAAGAACCTCTTGGCTACTGAATCCTTCATAATACGTTACTTTAAGCACAAGTAGAACGCTTGGAGTTTGTCATACGCATTTGCTGTAAGTATTTCAGTTATGACGAGACAGGGCTTGAATGTAGATGCAGTGAAAGTAACCAGTATATCCTTGTATGGAAAACCGCTCTCAGACATCTCTTGTTTTAATCTGCGTGCTCCGCCGTCCTTGGTAATTTACGAAACCAAAAGAAAAGCTTTGTTTTGATCAATCACTGGGAAGATTATGGTAATTATAATACGCCTATAGTTATCTTTCTGTGGCCAAAGAACATATACGTTTCGCGCAGTAATAAGCTGATATCTCACTTCTGGTAACACAGGTCCTAGTGTTGGCATTACTTCCAAGTTAATGTTCAACTGATTTGAGTGTCAGGTAACTTGTAAAACTTGTGCCAAGACCGCAGTATTTCAAAACTTGTTACCTGGTCGTATGAAAAGAGAAACGCATAAGTTGCCTGTAATTCGGTTGGGCCAATCTGGTACAAATCGGTAGAAAGAATAAAAAGTGAAATTATTCAAAGACCTTGTAATCTGTCGTTGATCATCATCTAGATTGTACACACGCTATGGTCGAAAATCAACCGTTCCCACTAGAGATTAGGAGATAAAAAGAGTCGCCTTGTTTCCTCTTGCAGAGAAAAAGACCTGTGCGTGCAAGATCCCAACGGAAGTCTGCATGACATGTCAAACTAAGAAAGCATCAAGAGAGAAGAATTACGTTGTGCTCCCGTGGCGTTTATGCTATTACATCGCGCAGCATTAGCGAGCTCCCACGAAGGAATAGTACACTCACATCAATAGTCTTTTCAAGTTTTTTTTCTTACAGTTTTCAAATTTGACAACTCATTCGTTCAAAGTAGACTTGTGTGATACGGAAAACGCAGATTTTCCGACAATCAAGCATGTAGATCTGATGCAACTTCAGGTTCCGCGTGATGCTTAATCTGGTAAAGCTAATCTATAATCTCGATGAATATCAATATCATACATCAATGTCAATATCAAATGGTGATTCACGAAGAAGCCTTTATAAATATAATAGCAGGAATGATAGGTAAAAGAAGTGAAACAGAGACCACAAATACCGTGCTTGATACCGTAACAGAACCGATAGCTGCGCAAGATTCATGGGGATAGTAACCAGTGCTGCATTTTAACACTCGCGTCCTTTCGTTTCAAATAACATATTGTTTTCTCTGTTTAGGTTCACTCTGCTTGTTCTGCAGTATGGATCTACTTGCCTCAGACATGAAGAATACGTGGTCTGTAGCCAAACTGCTGACCTCCATGGCGGCCGCTGTTGCCATTCTCTACTGCATAACTGGTTTCGAGTACCAGCTCACTGCGACAGTCAATCAGTTAAACGGAACTACAGCTGTTAAACGACCCACAATCCAAATTCCCGCAGTTTTACTAAGCAACCCACCAGCAGACTGGTTGTTTGACTTGAAGCCGTTCCATTACACATTAAACAGTGAAGGCTGCAGTCCGCTGAACAAGAAACGTCAGAGCAACCGTTTACAATTCGCCGTAATCGTTCACTCTAAGCCGGAGCATTTCCGCCAAAGACAGAGCATTCGCGGTACTTGGGCGTCTCTTGCCAATGTCCGCGCAGTTTTTCTACTCGGAGAAGCGGAGGCGACAAAGACCCACTGGCGGCTCAACACCGCTGCACTCATCAAAGCAGAACACAACAAGTACGGCGACATTGTCCAGGGCAATTTCAGAGATACTTACAAAAACCTCACCTACAAGCACGTCATGGGATTAAAGTGGATCAGTGAACAGTGCGCGGATGTCGACTACGTTATCAAAGCAGACGACGATGCTTTCGTTAATGTGGTGGATCTAGAGGAGTTTCTTCGGAGAACGTTCCCCGCTCCACTGGAAAACAGTTTACTCTGCAATGTGGTTCCAGATGGAAGTCGAGTTCAGAGGACCGGTAAATATTCTCTTAGTGAAAGCGAGTTTCCTTGGGCGTACTATCCGAGGTTTTGCAGCGGTCTAGCCTATGTCACTACTCCGCTACTGGCGAAAAAGCTGTACCAAGCTTCGCAGTACGTCCCTCCTGTCAAGATAGATGATGTCTACGTCACTGGACTGTTGGCAGAGAGTGTTTCCGCCAAATATTTCTACTTAAACCTTCGGTACGCGTACAACAGAAACATTAGTGAAAACAAGTGGGATCGGTTTCTTTTCGGTGAACTTAATACCGCATCATCTGATTGGCGTGAAGTCTCGACGGCTCTTCGGCACAGCGTTACCAGATCTAAAACACGGTTTAGTAAATAAAAAGAAAAGTTCTTTGCAAAGTGCCATGGTTTACAATAATGTATATTCACAATCTCAGTGCTGATACTAAACTGTTGGGTTGAAATACCAATACACAATATCAACTTGATTGTTTCCCTTGCGATAGTTGCAAATGTTATCACGTAAACCAGTTCTTGAAATATGATCGTGCTTCCGAGAAGAAGAGGCAAGCGAAAAAGATGCCAGGGAAGCCAACGCTTTGCCCTTCAGAAGGAGTATTTAGACAACAATATTATTCTGTTTTGATTCGTGATGAAGTTTCCAGACGGATTCGTTAACAACGAGGCTCGGGGTTTCACGTTGCGGGACAAGCAATACGCTTCATTAGATGCTCAATCAATGGTTTCTGTGCCCTATTAAGAAACGCACAATTACCCGACGAGATATTGAATCCAAACCAGGGTTACGCCTGAGTATTTTCCAAGAAATAAACTTTTCGTAGAGAACAAAGACCCAAGTCGGGTACTCTTTATCCTGCAGTGTTTCAAGACTCCCTGCTAATTTCACAGAAAGTGTCTTTACTGCAGAAAAACGTAGAAATTTCTTGCTTGAAAATGGCAAGTCACGTCTAAAAGTTATAGTGCTTTCCGTGGTTATCCTCCTTTGTTTCCTTCTCTGTAAACTTTTTCGGACCGGTCCTTTTCCTCTTTCAAGTCTTCCAAAATATGGCGGAAAAAAATTTCCTTACAAAACTAATGAAACAACTATTAGTTAAAAGTACAAGTCTTTAATGTTAGTAAGATGCGGAGGTGCGTGCGATTAGCGCTGTTCCCAACCGACTGAAGGTTAATTACAGTGGCGTTCTTAATTGCTTGGTCAATCAAGATGGTGGTCACTTAATTCTAACCCCAGCTGTAGGTCCCATTGTTCTCACGTATTATTCATAACCAAGTCCCATGTAGGGAGAAAAGAAAACGACACGTCAAGTTGCATATTTGAAGACATCTAAGAAAGGTATCTTACAATGACAACTCAACAGTTATCATTAGTAGAATGTTACTTAAAGCATTTTAACTTGTTGGTTCAATGTAACGAGATGCTGCCGTTTCCTCGAGGACTTGTGACAAGCAGAGAATTTCTACGGTTGCTCAAAAGTTGGTCTGCGGCCGGAGGCATCGTTTTGTTTCCCTTCTTTTCAAAACCGTAGACAATTAGAAACATTCTGCTTGGGGTAATAATCACCGTAGAAACCCTCCAAGATACTTAAAGCGCGGCATAGATACACTGAAAGATCCTAACTGTGTGCGAAGAATTCGGGCAGTAAAAACGCATTCTTTGTTTGATGATGCCATATTTCAAGTCAATTCTTCAGAAGAGGGAAAAAATTCAACAGCTTCAGGCCTACAAACGCATTTCATTCGGTTTTATTCAAAGACAGGTAATATTTTTGAAAATTCTGCTGCAAACCCAGAGCAATCACCAATCATCAACGAGAAAAATTAGGACTGTGATACGGAAATATCGTAAATAAACTTTCACTACATCACATTTCTTGATGATATTGTCATAAAATACTATCAAATATCATTATACTGCAATGTATTGGAATAACTCGACATTATCGTAGCTTTGTATTGCAGAAAGCTAAACCGCTTGGCGAATGTTTCGAAGGAACATCGCAGGTTCCGATATTTTATGCTCTTCTTTAACGTCAAAATTATCGATACGCTAGACTAGCGACATTGTTGGTCTGCCTAGTGTTGATTAAGTAACCAATAAACACTTCAATTATACACTTGGTATTTTGGCGGCTGCTATATCTTCAAACTTCAAATGTGGCAGAAACTTTTCACCGCCCAGAAACTTTTTCTTGTCTGCTCCCTTGTCGACTTTTTCGAGATGTTTCCATAGAAACCGTCGCACACAATGACAGGTTAAGAGCGAGACAGCAGCGTCAAAATCCCATGCCGTACTTGTGCTGCATTAAAAAGCGTGACTGCAACGTTTCACGGCTCGACAAGGGCAACAAGAAATGGGCGTTAGGTGCGATCGTTGTCAAGGTCAAGGGTCGTTCCCACCATCAGAAGCCTTACAATTTAACTTTTTTGTGTTGGGGGAACTGGAAACCTCACGAGAACGCGCATAGGGCACGACATATCCTGCCTAAGGTCGACGCTATAGCGTTTCTTCGTTTCGTTCTTTATTGCCAATTCCGAACCGGACCGGAAGTTTCCTAATTCAAACCTCAGATGATTCATTCAATAAAAGGGACCATATCGAGCAACAACAAAAATTGGGTTATTGTTGGAGAAAAGTTGATTATGTTTAGTACTCCTGCCTTTTCAAAGATAGAGCCACCCAAAAAATACTGTGTCTAGGCCTAGTAATACTTACCACACTCCTAAAGTTTCATTGTAATTGGCTGGTTAGTTTGGTTAAAATAAAATCCTGAAGAGTAAGAACTCGTTTTTTTAAAGAAAAGATGATTAGAACTTGGGATGATGATTCGTTCAGTAAAACAGACGATTTCTCAATTGTTTTTCGCACAATAAAGGTCATAATTGCACAAGATCAAAAGAGTATCAACTACAGAAGCCACTCAATTTTGATCAGTTAATTGCAAGGGGATGTTTTCAGAATCTCTCCTGCAAAGCAGTAATCACCATCGCTGTACACGTTGATCACCGTACGCAACACCTGAAATCCTCCTTCAAATTGTCTAATATGAGCCATTGTTCTCGGTTATTTCATCAATTTATCTTGGTACAATGTGTACAGGTCTACAAAACGAGCTCCCTGCTCGTTATTTGGTGTTGATTCTACTTTACAGGAAAATTATCTTTGTAATAACCGTTGCTGCGAAATTTCCAAGTAATTCAGCAGAAGCAGAGATAACTTGTCGACAAAAAACATGGTGGTCAAAGATGCGTAAAATGATGAGGTAATTTGTTTTCTCTCTTGGCTTTCCAACAAACCCTAAAATCATCCAGAGGAAAGACGGAAAGACCACGGAGAGACCATAAAAAAGGGTAAAGATGAAGAATGACAACTGTAAGCTATTTTTCACACGAAAAGGAAGCTTTTCCCAGTACATTTGTAATGCAGTTAGACAGATGAAGAAAGCGGGAGTTTTCAAATGCGGATGAATGCTGAAGGTACCTTCATTACCGGCCATGCATTGCAGCCTCCCGTTACTTTCTCATATACAATTGACTTTCTTCGTTTTTCTTTCTGTCGCCTGTCTTTTCAGCACCTCATGTTTTTCTGGTTCTCAGACCTAAAGTTGATCTTAGATGGTCGCCAATTAGGTGGATTCCCTTCAATCCAACTTCCGGTCATTGAAATTTCACAAAAAAGATGCTGAGAAATTCTCCCTGGAAATTGGCAGTTTAAAAGAAATGCTTGGGAAGTGAAAAGACAGCGAATTTTAACGGTCGAGAAGTGAATGACTTGTCGTGCAGTTATTCGACCTTTTTGCTCTGTTGCGTAGAAATTATCAAAAGTTTTCGGTTAATCTCCACTTGAGGTCGAGTTTTACGTATAAGGGAAAGGAAAACCGCAGTTCAATCGACCTCTCACCCCGTCAGACCTTCAACCTTCAGGTCTCACGCATTATTCCCATCAAGAGAAAAATTCTTCTAAAACCGCAATTTCAGCTTTTTTTAAAAAGTGTGTACAATTTTGTTTTGTATTAATCTAGTATAGTATTGAAACTTTGCAAACTAATTTTGCGATTACGTCATTGCACTTACTGTGTTACGTCGAGTATTAACTTAAATTCCACGAAGGCGCGAGGTTAGGAAAGAGATATATCAAGTCAATGACATATTGGATCAAAGTTGTAAACGTGCTACTCTCATTAACCGCTGACTTGATGAATACTAGGCGTATTTAATATCTGCCTCAATGTAAACTATTCTATCTGTATGTCGATCTATCTACCTATCTACATATACCCATCTTCCTCTTGTGGGTAATGGTACAGATAGACAGATAGATAGATAGATAGACAGATAGATAGATAGATAGATAGATAGATAGATAGATAGATAGATAGATAGATAGATAGATAGATAGATAGATAGATAGATAGATAGATAGATAGATAGATAGATAGATAGATATATAGATAGATAGACCTGCGTGCGCTGCATTCATCCTGGATGCCGATATGGGCTGTATTAGTTAACTTGTCGCAAAAAGATCTTTTTAACGACAGCACCCACCTTTGGGAAGTTAGGTTAAAATTCTTGGATATCATAAAAGTTGCAGCACAAAACAAATTATTTATACAATCCAAAGTCCAGGTTTCTTAGCATGGTATTTTAGCATCAGAATGACTGAAATGACTGAAGGCATATCGACCGTCAACGGATATGAATTAGATGAAATATACGGTAATATTTACCTATGAACTAAGGCAAGGGTTGATTTGAAACAACAATTACATTACTGATACACATAATTTCGTGCGTACAGTTGTACGGGACGAAAAACATAGAAGCAATAAATTATAATTCAGTATTAACTGGTAACTGGTACAGCAATCGACTAATAAATATCAACAATAAATTTCATAGAGAAAATAATATCTGGCAACGCTGTATACCTGTTGTTGCCAATTGACTGCATTCCTGCAATCCTGCCCATGCTGAACACGTGAATCGAAGAAGGGAAAAAATGATTTCCCAGCGAAATCTGTTGCAGATTACGCGTGGCCTTTTGAACCGTCACCAATGCCGTAATTACCGAAACATAGGAATCATAGGTGCGCCATTCGATAAAGGACAAGTAAGCCCGAAATCTTCATTCCACCGTTTCCAAAACTTTCTAAACACCTGTTGATTTGTTGACAGAGGAAAGAGGGGACTGCATTAGCACCAGATCTTCTGCGGCAGCGAGGTTTGATCGAAAGTCTACGAAGCGCCGGTAGCCCACAGTATATTAATCAAATTATTTACTGAATTTTGAATAAGTGTTGTTCTGAAAAAGGAAGAGAAGTTCAAGATTATGGGAACGTAACCATACCAAGCACAGAAGCCGGTTCACGCCTTCACACTGTCTTTGAATATTGTGAGCGGGTAAGAAAACGAGCAGTTTCATTTCTGTTCTCTTAAACGGCTGTTAATCCTTCATTTGCTTTAGCTGGCTGAGAAGATAGCATCCGTCATCAGTAGCGGGAAGTTGTGCTTGACCGTCGGCGGAGACCATTCCATAGGACTCGGGACAGTTTACGGAAATCTTAAAGCCAGACCAGATACTTCCCTGCTATGGATCGACGCGCACGCTGATATCAACACGCCTGTGACGAGCCCGTCGGGTAACGTGCACGGGATGCCGCTGTCTTTCAACATCAAAGAGCTAGTGGATTACCATCCAGAGCTTCCGGGCAGACATTGGCACAAACCACTGTAAATAAGCATCTATACAAGTCTCACCTTCAATGTGAATCTTTAATGCGGGAAACCATAGGTTGTCTGCCAAAAACGTGGCAATCATCGGGCTGCGGGACGTCGACCCCCTGGAGAAGCTCATTATCGACAAACTCGGGATCTGCGCTCTTTCAATGGAGGAAGTGCACGAAATGGGAGTGACGGAATCCCTGAGATATGCCTTGAACAAGATTGACCCAGAAAACAAGCGTCCTCTGCACGTCAGTTTCGATATCGACGCGTTGGACCCTCTCGAAGCTCCTGCCACGGGAACTCCAGGTTGAATAGGAAATTTGTCATGTTCACTATCTATGGTAACGTTGTTTGTACCACCTTAACCATATCACTAGAGATTATGGCCAGTTAAGTTTATATAAAATAACCGGGCATAGTTAAGTTACTGTGAGTTAATATTAACTATTATTTTGAATCTCTTTAGTTCGCGGAGGCTTAACCCTGAGAGAAGGGCTAGAACTTGTCCGGTATACCACCCGTACTGGCCGTTTATCTGCAATTGACATTGTAGAGATTAACCCACTGCTGGGCAATGAAACTGAGGTCAAGTTAACCGTAGATGCTGCCATAGCCCTGGCACGTGCTGCAGCCAACATCTACACGGGCGGGGTGCTGCCGGAAGGCACTACTGACATCCCTAGGCCCAGCTGATTCTCCAGCAACTCTGTTGGTGCCAAACTACTATACTTATTACTGAATCTTCCCTCTTAAGCTTGAATCGAGTTGTAACCGGTGACAAACATTCCATAAGGCATTCTGTGTTGTTTGTTTTTCCTGCTTGGCTTAGAATTGTGCTTATTGTATTGCGTTTGCCTGTAAGACTGGTCGAGGACCGTCGAGTGACCATTCCATTAAACATATAACTCTAATTGGCTTATTATTTAATTAACCTTCGAATTAATAAGCTGGTAGTGGTACGTTAGTTATATGGTGATTTGGTTAGTTGTCCAGCTGCTTGAGAAATCATATTTCTGGTCACGCAGTTCGTTATCTCCTGTTTACCTTTATCACCCGGGAGCTGTTTTTGACAGATAATTGTTTCAACTGTTGTATTTCAAGTCGCAACTTGCTTACTGGACAAAAATTATTTTGTCGTTAGAAGTTTTATAAGGACATGTATGTACACGACTAAACAAATAACAAAGTTTAAGGAACACAGGACCGATATCGAGGCCAAAAATACGCTAAACAACGGGATTATTATCTCGGTTGCCAGGGAACGCGATGGCGTGTTTGACAAACTTTCTGCAAGCAGCTAGGAGACAGGCGGTCTTTAACATCGCAATGCAGAAACCAGCAGCAAGATCCAGTAAATGCCTAGAGGGAGAAAAAAGAGTGGAGTTAGAAGATTGTTTCAACATAAGCAGCAGTATCCTTGACACGAGACGGTTATGTAATGGCAGCAAACAGGATTGAGAAATGGGTTGCGAAAGCGGGTTCATTCAAATGTTGCCTATCAGAATCGGTTTTCTGGTGCAAAGCTGAACGTGTAATCGATACTTCGGAAGTTATCGACCTGAAGTGAACCGATCTTTGGAATGTGATGTAAACAGCCGTCGTAAACAAGACCCAAATCCTTCATTCCCCCCTTTCCCTGGGTGCATATGTGTGTCCACAAAAGGGGGGAAGGGAGGAATTTTGCACGACTAACGCATCACTGCCGGTTCTGTTGCCATTAGCTTAAGGGACCTCGTCTGAGATAAGTCATCTCTGGAGTACAGCAAATTAGAAACTGAGTTAAATTAATTAACTTAATTATCTTTTTTTTTAATTGCTCACCGAACTCAATTAACCATGCAGGAAAATGATTGAGCCTGTTGTTTTGGTACACGGAGGTGCTGGTGACATTCCCCAGTGGAGAGTTCCCCTAAAACTGAAAGGAGTGCAGGAAGCTTGCACGGCTGGCTACGCCGCCCTGGCTCGGACTGGGGACGTCCTGGATGCGGTCGTTGAGGCCGTGAAGGTCATGGAAGATGACACAGCTTTTAATGCTGGTACAACAAATGCATTCTTCCTGAAATGAAGCAAGTGATCTTTAAACCTAAATTGTTTTATGACTCCACAGGTATCGGTTCCGTGCTTACTTCGGACGGAACTGTCGAGATGGATGCCATAGTGATGGAAGGAAAGACTCTAAAAGCTGGTTCGATCTGTGCTTTCCGGCAAACTCTTTCCAGTAATCTCTAGTTGTTTTCTGGTTTACCTTCACAGGGGCTGTTGCATCCATCACCAACGTACGGTACCCCGTCGAAGTCGCCAGACTCGTTATGGAGAGAACACCGCACGTTCTGCTAGCGGGTAAAGGTGCGAACGCATTTGCCCAGCGAGAAGGTGTACCGTTCTTTCCCGACGAAGAATTGATCACTGAATATGCAAAAGAGGCTCTTGAAGAGTTCCTTCACGGGAAAGGAGCACCTACCAACGAGTTAGGGTACGTCACTATTTGTTACGAGCTTCTTGTTTCATATTAAAACTAATGACTTATTGCACCTTTTGTAGAGGGACTAAAGAAGCCAAGTACGGGACCGTGGGTGCGGTAGCTATTGACTGCTACGGAAACATGGCCTGCGCCACCTCTACCGGTGGGATGACGGGCAAGCTGCCGGGAAGAGTTGGAGATACACCAATTGTTGGTAGAATTATAAACATCAAAACAGTGTTTATCAAAGAACCTGTTTGAATGTTAAAAATTAACATTTTAGGTGGCGGGGGATACTGCGATAATGAAACCGGTGCGGTGTCCGCGACTGGTGTTGGTGAAGCTATTACCAGAGTGTGTTTGAGTCGTCACATTACCGGTCTCATGGCATTAGGAAAGAGTCCTAGCGACGCCGTGAAGGAGGCACTGCTGTACATGAAGGATCGTACCGGCTCAGATGCCGGCTGTATTGTCCTCGGCAAAACTGGCGATATGGGAATTTACTTTACGTCACGACGAATGGCCTGGGCATATCAGAAAGGGGACCGAGTGTGCTACGGAATCGAGCATGATGATTTCTATGAGAGTGGCGCTGAATGATTTTCTCCAGCAACGCGAAACCTTACAAGAAAATTTAAAACTGCACAAACAAGAGCAATTGTTATAAAATAATGGTGCACACCTGAATTTATTCTGCCAATAAACCCTCCGGTCAGTTACAATAACATGCTTTTCTTTAGCTTTTGATTATATATTGTCCATCCTTTAGTTATGGAATTAGCAGATACTACGCGGCCCACGTTATTTTTATCAAGCAGAATGCGCAAAGGGAATGAAATCGACTTGGCAACGCTGGATTTGTTTGGCGACGCCAAGACGCCATGGCAATGAATCGGGCGTCGCTCGAGGAGAGATCATCTCGTTTCCAAGTTGACGTATCTGTTTAATTTTTAAGAGTAAAAAAGTCTAGTTTTACATTTATCGAAATCAAGCATGGATTCAAATGGGCTATACTGCGGGAATTTATCGTCCAGGGTTACAGAGGAGCTTCTGTTTGAATTATTTCTGCAAGTATGAACCCCCAGACGGAATTGTTATGTTATTTTACCGCCAACCATAACCAGCTCCTCTTTTTTCCCGCCAAGGCCACCGTGACAGTTACGTTTATCTAAAATTGGCAATTTTTTTTTCTCTCTCAAAGGCAGGTCCCATTGAAAATGTTGTATTACCCAAAGATGCGGCAGGCGAAACTCGTGCTTATGGTTTTGTTTTCTTCAAACATGGGTGTTCTGTTGACTATGCAATCAGTCTCTTTCGGGGCACCTGTTTGTTTGACAGGGAACTAGACCTAAGACCTAGGACCAGGGGGCAAAATGGAGATCCAAGTGGTTCCGCGGCAAGGTCTTCGTATTCCGCGTCTTCTCAGCGAGTTCAGTACGGACACGTCACTCAGCCATGTCTTCCAGTGCCGCCAGCACAGCAGTTGATCAGCTATAGACAGTTTCATTCACAAGTTTCTCTCTTTCCTCAAGAAACAAAGACAGGAGCTTTTAGCTTAGATACCCGTTCATTTTCCGGTCGAGACTTGGACAGTCGCCACGGAGACAGGCGCAGGGACGATGTTGACAGGGTCCGTGAACGCGACTTTGAGCCGAGTAGTCGTTACGACAGAAGAAATCAGCCGGCGTGTGACGAAAGAAGAAGCGAGGCTGGTTCTCAGTACCACAGGCAGAGATCACACACTTATCATAGATGAAGCGGGGTGGACTCCTCTGTTTTGTAAATAAATTGGAAGTACAAATACCTTTTTTCAATCTAGGCCAAACGAGTTCTTTGATAGCGTATTCCTGCCTGTTTTTGTATTTTTTCCCAATTGTGGGGTTTGACACACTGGAAATATACTCTAGCTTAATAGGACATTGCGTTCTCAAATCTATTTTCTGTTGTCCGATCTGATCCGAAGAAAACACCATCAATGGGCATCGGGAAGTAACACGTAATCGAAAGGGTACTCATTGAGAGACAGGTTAACTCTCGTGTGCTGGAAGGCCCTTAGTTCTGTTAAAATAAAAGCTGCACAATCAAAAGCAGTGGATAATTGCTTCACGCTGTCCTTTTGTGATCCTTTTACTATTGCACGCACGATGCTGCTCGACCAGAAAAAGCTTTGTATTGCAGTTTTTCTAATCGAATTAGCCTGCAACCAAAGGGTTTTCAACTCAAAAACGTTACCGCAAGTGCACGTTCGAGCTAACTTCATTGAAAGACAGTACTTTGATTCACGTGTCCCGTGTGCCAGCTAAGCCCGTTAAAGCAACGCCAAAGCGTGTAAAAGAAACCTTTAACTTGTTTAAGACCTAGAGAAATCGTAAGAGGGATCGTAAGAAAACGTCGATTGTGTAATTGAATAGCCGCCTTGAAAGAACCACTTACGGAAGATATATGATAACGATTTCAACACAAGTCTTAGTTTGTGTTGACCGTTGCTGTAGTGACACAGTTGATGTTGTTTTGAGACTGAAGGTAAATCATCATCACACATGCTGTTTACGGATTAGGAAAGAGATACTAACGAGGCATTTTACTGGAGGTTAAATAATAATCGAGGAAACAGTTAAAGTTGAAATGTAACAGCACGTTACTTTTGGCAAGTTATAATCATTCGTCTTTCGATGTTGTTTTTTTTTTCAAACCCTGCTTCGTTACTTTGCTAACAAGGCGCTGGAAAAAAATTCTAAGAGACAAAAGACAGTTTAAAAGCTCTTTCACTTCCCATTCCGTAGCTTGAACCTTTCTAATATGTTCGGATCGATGTATCGACAGGAACCCTTACACGTGAACCTGTCGATGGCGTTTTCTCCGTTGGGGATCGTAATAGCGTGCAAGGCAGAAACCAGACGAGAGCGTTTCCTCTTTCCTCGGTTGGTGCCAATACGCTCTGTAGCTCCCAAGGAAACTGTCGATTACTGCCACTTTCATGAAGACTGTAAATTAAAGGAAAACACGGCCAATGCTCTCGAGCCCAGATAAAGTTTGTTTTTCTTCAACGGAACTGTCGACTGAGGTCGCTTCAGATATGGTCGGGAAACGATCAAAAGTGTATTTTGGTCTCGGAAAAGTTTACGCACAGCCATATAGTCAGTAATGAAGGTTACACAGATTCCAGTTGTTCAACTTATTAATTGGAATACACAAAAGTACTTTTTGAGAGTTTTGTGCTCGCTTTCATAAACTGTCGCTGCCTGGTTGAACAAGTTCATGGCTCGTAACTGGTGCAGGGCTCTTCTCGTAAGACTCTACGAGAGTCTTGATTATGAAAACAATGGTGGTTTTGTAAATGGATTCAATGTTCTCCGTGTATCGGTCCCCAAGCGTCGTTTTCACCGCCTCCAAAAAGGGGTCCACGATCCTCTAAGGAAACGATAAAACATAAACAATACTACACATATTAAGCACTTGTATACACTGAATGCTAGATGGTATTGCGTAATGCTTTACCCAGAAATACTCGGGCTTGAATCCGGGAATCTTGCGGTGAGTCTGACCGATATGCTGTAAGAACACCAGGAAATTGTCCATGTTGTCGAGAGACTTGAGACTTTCGTCCAGCGAGCTCATGACAATGGTAGCGTGCTCAGCCAGCTCTAAACTCTGTTCTTCACAGTTCGGCGTTTCCAGCTTCAGCGTCTGGAACTTGTCGAACAGATCCAGCAGGTCTTGGTGCTGCTCGAAAAGCCTATACGTTTGCATTAAAGGATCAAGTCCATTTAGTTCCATTAAGTATCTTGTTTCAGTTTAAAAAAGGGGTGAGAGGTTACGCCGAAGGAGTCGAGGAACATCCAATAGCCACCTCCCTCATACATAGCTTATGACGTCACGTGACTCTACAAGGCTCAGTACTTTGAACATTAGCTATCGGGGGTTAAGATTAACTTCTGTGTTCTACCATCGCGAACCTCTGGGTTAACCAAAAGACACGGTCAGCTGGTATGGTAATCACACTGCCCTTAGATGTGTCACTTGACAATGCACATAAGCTCTATATGCATTGTACCCAGAGCCCAGCCCGCAGGGCACTTCAAAAGGTACGGTTGGATGGTAGAAAACATGAGATACTACACATTGTATTAGTTGCTATACACCGAAGCTGCCGTGACGTTGCATGCGTGCAACTCTATTAGAGTGTAAATAAAGGTGGAAATGTCTTTTTGTCCCTGTACAAACAGCAGGTGGTGTGAGATATAGGCCCCCATCGCCGTAGAACTGTATATCGGTTTAGGTCCAAGGAAACAGCCAGGATGAATCGATTTTACTCGGGGGAAAAAACGAGTACTACTTCGAAGAACAAGGTTACCAAGAGAAAGTTGCTAATCACTTATGGGCAAGTTTGCTGGAACTGTACTTAGGTTGTTGTGAGTTTGCCTCAGCCTCTACTTGATGTTAACCAGCACAAGCTCGCCTTACGTACTATAGCTGAAGGAGCCTTCTTAAGAAGAATCAATAATGCGTTGTGTTTTCGTACACGCTCTAATGAAACCAGACCCTGGCTATAGTAATATCAGTGGCGTGCGTATACGTGAGTTTTAGTGCGTTCTGCGATATACCCCTTCAGGCCAGATATATATCCTCTTCAATATATGGAACGGGAGGGTTCTTCTTATATAATCTAGGGTGTCCTGTTCTTATTGGCCGAGCGACTCTGTACTATGCACTTATTAAGCCCGTCCAAAAACTAGGTGGAACTTGCACACAATCACCAAAGGAACAAGAATGACAGCTATATAACATTCTTGCTTTGTACCAACAATAACCCCCAGTGGTTAAGGAAGCAAAAAAGAGACAGGTTTGTGACCAATGTACGGTCTATAGAGCGGGTTCTTGCTGGGGAAAAGTTGATTGCTTATCGTACCCTAGTTTTTCAAGATACAAAAACCAAAAAAATATGGAGCATACAAATGATAGTACTTTATAGACTAGTAAAGTTTCATTCAAATCCGGCTGTTAGTTTTACCAAAATAAAATTCAAAAGTTCAAAAGATCCATCATTTCCTATCATTCATAGCCTCGTTTCTTGGATTAAGACTGTACCATGTTTTTCTCTTCTTATCGTGGAACCGTCCTTGCAAAAACACCAGGTCAGGTTCTGCAGTACAGTTGTTGTGGTTTTGAGTAAATGTGCTGCATATGCCATTAAAGATAGATCCTCTTTGCCCTAATGTAACAACTGAAATGTAAGTAAGTCTGCCTGTCTCGGTTTTATATCGCATTGTCTGCTATGTATTGTCTTCGTAGTATTGCGATACGCTGCGTTCTGTCGTCATCAGGGGAGCAACGTGAAAAGGAGATTAATAACAAAAGTATTTTCAGCTTTACGCCAAGGCGCGCGTAGTTCATCCCAAGCTGCTTCGTACGTGTCAAGAGAATTGTGCGTCAAGCAACAGTACTGACGTTAGTCTGAAAGTAGTTTATTGGGTTTAAAGATACAAAGTCGGCGCTTGTAAAGCTTATAAGACTGCACTCAGATGCTGCTTACAGTGTATTTTATTATCCACGGCGTTGCATACAGCCAGTTAAGGCCGTTCTTAAATTTGTCTTTCGATTGGGCTAACTGCTTTCTTTATATCCCCCTGGCGTGTTCTCTGTGGTGCGTTCTGTTTACCCCATCGAAGCTTTATAAATATGGTTGCTGAGTTGACACCCGGCTTCTAGTATCCAGGGCACTGTTCCAGTTGTAAACAGTATATTCCTTGTAGCACAACCTTGGACCAACACGTTATAATACGTATGTCGCTTAGCTGAAAATCCGAGTCCTGTGCTAAGGTATACGTGGGTTGCAAAAGTTGAATTGATTCTGCCGAGAGTTGACCTTTGATTTATTCCCTTGTNATTGCATCACAGTACTCAGGATCAAGTCAATATAAATAATGTTTGGTTTTTTGAAAGGATAGGATGTTGAAGATGCTTACTTGAGAAACATGTACACTCCAGTGGGTTCCATGGCTCTACGGATACCCTTCCAAGAGGCGATAATGCTGTACTTTTGCCTAGCGCTCAAGGGGAGTGCGGAATCCGCAGTGGTAGTGGTTACCGCAGTAACGCGTGAAGGAGGCGGGTTATCCTCAGATGAGCTATTGGTCTTCTTACTTTCACCCGAGTACTTGTAGCAGACAAGTTGAGACATCTGGCCACCCATGTTACGAGACTTGATAGCTGAAAGCTTCCGGTGCGATTGTTAAGTAGAAGAGTTTGAATGATTGAATCTGACAGTTGTAAACCGTTTTATGTCAGTACCGATCACCCCTTACAAGGTACCTCTTGCACGAGTATGACCTCTGCTTCCCAACGGGGCTTGCAGCACTGTGACAGTTTGCTTCCCGGCGCGTCTGAGGACTTTCCTTCTGTATCGAGTTAGCCATGCGCCTAGTGATTGCAAGCGGAACTCAATAATTTAAGATCAGTAGAGTATTCACCGGTTGGGCACATTTGGGTTTCATGAAATCACCTCAGCATAGTTTCTTCCCACGGATCTCCGTACCAGGCTTATGAATATTGACAGCTAACGATGGTTTCACCCCTCAGTTCTCGTGTCGACCCCTTACCAAGCATTGGTGAAACCAAACGTGCAACTCAAACCTCAGTTACTTAATACAACTGAGATACTCAGAGGATTAACTAGATTTCTTTCGAGTCTAGGAAAAAGCATAGCTGAAAGTAACAAGCATTTCAGTTCTTCCACCTGTTTGGCGCAGATATACAGATCTGACGCTTAAATTATATTGAAAGAGACCTTCCCTTAGTGACTGATCCTCTTTGCTACGGGATTTGCAAACTCTGGGTTCACCTTTTGTAACATGCACGTCTGTTGCACATCTGCCTTAGACTTAGAGGGAACTTGTTTGTCATCATATCCTGTCTAAGTACACAATTAAGTTTATGCCGATAAGCTTGAAAAGGCTTTTAATAGCATGACGTCTTACATCTTAGAAATCCAAGTCGCTAATTTTGAGGTTCTTTATCCCGGACGAGAAATATTCTTATTGAGGAACATAAAGCTGTTGAGAAAAACTGATCAGACGTCTTATGATTGTCTCTCACGAAAACAGTATGTAACCAGACATTAATTAAACACGTGTTTAACTCGTTGATGGAAGACACCGCGAGTTCAGGAATATCGCGCATGGATGGCGCATTGTTTGTAAAAGTGAACACTCGCTAATACTGTTTGGTATCCTCCCAGCTCAACGTGGCAATGTCGTGACGCGATGGGTTGCTACTGACTCGCATGATTGAACAGCATTAGGTAAAAAGCCATCAAACGTCCAAGTATCGTCTCTTTGGCCTCTCGATTTGTGCGTTTCCTGTCTTTGTTGTTCTTCGTAGCGAGTGCGATTATACCTTAGCAAAAGTGACTCTCGAAGAGGCTTAACAGATCTATACAATAGGTACAAATTTTATTTTCGGGCAAATGGCTAAACCGTGTCACCCTGGCTGAAAAGTTGTTGCTAATCTCGTATCAGGAATTGTAACCCAAGGAATTTGGTATATCACCCTGAAACACATAGGCGAGCTCAAATCTTCCTTATTGACATCAGTTGTAATGTATTATTATGTTAAGATAGAAGTTGGATGCAGTAGTTTCAAAACTTGTATTTAGTTCAGGTTTTAGACCGTA